>CAUYRH010088411.1:0-11474 GCA_963574655.1 Perodicticus potto
TCGCCCCTCCTCTATTACTGAGGAGTACCCTGTCCAACCAAAGTCCCCACGCCCCATGAGCCCCGCCGCGCGCCCCCCGGCCGAGCCGCCCAAATCCACGAACCCGGCCCCCCTGAGCCCATGGAGAGCCCGCCTGCAGAGTCACCAGCAACGACTGGCCCCGGCTTCTCTGCAGACGGCACTCACTCTTCTCGCACGTGCCCACTTTGCTGTGGCTGCACCTTCCTCATGGCCTCACAGGCAGTGGTTCTGGTTCCTCTGACTGAGCACATCCCTGGTAGTAAGTGTGGCGCTGCTGCTGTGTGTGAGTGCTCATTTGGAGCAGGGGTCCTTTTCTAAAATCGATCATGGACTTGTAAATTAGGTAAGGTTCAAATGACTCTTGGAAGTCCCTTGCAGAGCCCAGGGTTTTGTGTAGACAGCTCTCCACAGTGAGGGCTGTGTCTGTAGGAGTCAGTGTAGGTGTGCCAAAGGGCCAGTCCTCTTCCTCTTCTTCATCAGCATCTCTTTGGATAAACAAGGTTGTCGTTGCCTCACTCATGGTCATTGTCTCTCTGGGACTCTCCATCTCCTCTTCCATGTCTTCTCGGCAGGTGTTGAAGGAGCCTTTGCTACTCATCTTCCTGGCCCCTGAAGGGAAAGGTGTGGCTGTGCCTGAGATTGGTGAGCTCTGCACATACGAACCCCAGATGGCCCAGTAGTCTCCACTGCCACTGCCTATGTGCAGATGGTCACCAAGGGTGATGGGGGCAGAATATCCAGGCCAACGGGAGGTTCTTTTTTTTCTTTTTTCTGAGTGTCAGGTAGTTAAATTTGTATAAATTAAATGTGTCCATGATAACGATTTATAATACTGTTATGCACTTGGTATAAACGTCTTACAGTTCGCCTGGGGAACCTGATAGTTGAACAGAGGGAATGGAAGCAGCTTACACAGTTGTCAAGAGTTAACCTTCTCAGCCAAGAGTTAGGGGGAAGGGGTGTGGGGTAGGGCATTTTCATTTGTATGTGTTTTTTTAATACCTAGAAAACCATATGGAAAATGTGCTTGGAAACTTTAGGCCTTAATTCTAATTTTTTTGATTCAAGGATGTAGGATATTAGGACAAATCACTTATTTTGCTTGTAATTAAGAATTTGATGACTTCTGAGAGCACCACGTACTTGCCTCCATTATGAATAGGCAACCCTGTGGTACATTGCCCATGCTTGGCGCATTTTGAGAGTGAAGGGTACAATAGGTATAAACTTCGACTATCCTGGGAAAACCAGAATATATAGTGATCCAAATTACAAAGATCATTTTGGTTTATTCATCCTAAAACCCAAAATTTGATAGAACTGAGAGATTAGGCACTGTCTTATGCTGAGAGAATTTTGTTAAAACTGTAAATTCAGTTTTATGAAATAAATCTATAGCCAGATCATTTCATAAAAAAATAGAGCTTTTTGGAGACTTTACAGCCTTTGTATTAACCTGGATGGAAGTCAAAAATAATTTTTGAGCATCAACTTTCCGAATCTAAGTTGAAGGTAAAATGTTAAGTTGAAAATGTAACTCACCTCTCAAAGCCAAAGAAATCAGAATCTTTAGTTTTATGAATAATTTTTATAGGGAATCTTATGGATGAACTCATAAAGCTTCTAAAATTTTCTTTTTTATTTATTGAATTTCCTTTTAAGCACCAATGTAACAATACATGATAAATAGCCACCTAGTACTTTATAGAAAAGACAATAGAACCCTTGTAAACTTACATTATTTGTAAATTTGTCTCTGAAAAGTGGGACATTCATAGCCATATTGAGTAACTTATAGTTAGAAAATTATACAGCTGGATGATATGATGGTTAGTTTTATATGTCATCTTGGCTGGGCCATGGGGTATTCATATATTTGATTAAATATTATTTCTAAGTATGTCTCTGAGGGTGTTTCAGGATGAGATTAAAATTCGAATCGATACACTAAATAAAGTGAATGTCCTCTCCTATGTGTATGTGGGCCTCATCCAAACCATTGAAGACCTGAATAGAGTAAAAACTTCATTAAGAAAGAATTCTTTTTCCTGACTATCTCTTTACTTGCACATTGGTCTTCTCCTGCCTTTGGGATTGAAGTCAAACTGGAGGTCAAGAGCGTCAGCCCTCCTGGTTCTCAGGACTTCACTCTCAGATTGCCTTTCCTGGGTCTCCAGCTTGCCAACTGCAGATCTTGGAGTACTCATAATCATGTGAGCCAATTTCTTATAGTATCTCTCCATACACATATAAATATATCTTCCTATATTTCTATGGAATATGGTGTGTGTGTGTATATGTGTGTGTGTATGTTTGTATGTATGTGTGTCTGTATTTCTTATTGGTCCTCTTTCTATAGATGACCCAGACTAACACAGATAAGAAGCTTAACTCTGGTTTCATCTTACACTGTTGTTTCTTTTGTTGCTGTTGCTGTTGTTTTCATTTGCATTTACCAAAGTTTTCAGTATTTTATTTCTTTTATATTGAAACATTGCTGTAAATGTCTTGGTATTTCTTAAGATAATTCAAAATATAAATAAGTAAATAAAACACTGGCTAGGTGGTTTTCTTTCATATTTATCAACCAACAGAAAAAAAAACAGCTTTTAATGTGTATTAGCTATTTTTAATTATTTCTTTATGATTTTACTATTCATGTCCTTTTCCTAATACCTACTGTGTGGTATTATGTTTGCTTATACTTAGTTTGTTTAAACTGATAAGTAATAACTATTATTTTACTAAAGATAATAATTATTTTATGATGTAAATACATTTTCCCGTTTTCTATTTGTCTTTCCAATGTTTATGTTGCTTTTTGCTATAAAGAAATACTTTAAGTCCTTTAAGAAGGCAAATTTTTCTCTCTTTTAGCTAGAGTTTCTTCTTTTGATCTCATGTTAAAAAACCCTTTGATAGTCTAGCATCATAAAGGTACTTATCTAGTTTCTTTAAATTAATGTTTTATACTTAACAATTTAATTCTTCTGAAGCTTATTTTTAATAACCCTTAAAATACCTTACTAAATATTTTACACTCATTAACCAACTATTTCATCTTTTGCCACTTTTAATACAACATGCTTATTATATATTAGGTCTCTTTCTTGGCTTTCAATTCTGTTTATTTAAATTTTTTCATCTATTTTGGATGTAGTACAATTCTCAATTATTTCAGCTTTATAATTGACTTTAGAATCTGGCAATTTAAATGCCAATTTTCATTCTTCTTCTTAAAAATCTCTGTGTATTTTTTTCTTTTTAGTTTTTCATATAAATTTGAGAATTATTGGCACACATATACCTACACACACATACACACGTATATATATACACACAGAGAAACTCAATCCCATATTTGGAAATGGGGATTAAATTTATGAACAAGTTAAATGGATAGATAATATAAATGTTAACCAACCTGATAGAAATTTGAAAAATAGAGTCTTCTAGGGCTGCATTCCCAAATCAATGAAGTCTCAACATATCTAGTTTGACCTGGTCTGTTAAAAGACTTCCAGATCAACCAAAATTGGGTTGCCATTGTTAAACATCATGGCAGAGTAAAACTGGGAGTTGAAATATAAATAAATTTAGATATCTGTCCTAAAAAATCTTATTGTCTATTATAAATCCTGTTTTTCAAGAGAGATGACAATAATGTTAATAGAAAAAAATACATATGTGCAGGCTTGTAGCCTGCAGTATTCTCTCCTTTCACCAGCTCTTGTCTTTCTTTTCTTAGTATGTCCCTTTCTTTTCTCACGTGTGTTTAGCTGGTCAATATTCTGCATCTAAGAAGTTCACTCAGCTAATGTGTAAGTTTATCATTTGAGAATATAATCATCGATTTTACTCTCTAAAACACAGAAGAAATGTATTTCAATTTCTGAACTAGGCTGAAAGTGATATTTGAGGCTACATAATTGAGATTTTACTAATTTTATTCATCTTTTATGTGCAAACATGTTTTCATAATTATAATTAAGATGTCATAAAATGTTAATATGAAATGATTTTATAATACAATCAAATACAAAGCATTTTTGGTTTGTTCTGTTAAATAACTTGGTGTGTGTATATGTGTTTATTCATGCTTTATCTGGTAAAATATTAAGTTCTGTCTTCAGGCTTCAGAGTCTGGCTTAGTTAGAGCCTTGTGTTGCCATAATTCAGCACAGGCTATGACTGTAATTGGTATGTGATTAAAAACATATGGCAAAAAATAAACAGTAAAACATATCTACTTATATGTAGGCTATGTCTGTCATTGAAAGCAATAGATTTTGGTCTATGATTAAGTACTATGAAATGGTCGAGTTGAAAAATATCATATGCATCATTAATTATAAATTATTTATTTTGCAGATGAGGAAACAGAGGCTCCAGTATGTCACACAAGCTATACATACAAGTCCGTGTGCACTTGTTAGGCAAGCTCCCTATGACTCAGCCTCTCTCCTCTGTAAAGAGGTTCTATGAAGTGTCAGGTCAATTTTAAAAGATTGAGTTACATTGTATGGCAAATAAAAGCACAGACATTTCAGTAAAAAAAAACTATTCTATCTCAACAAAAATCCTTGAGATAATGGGAAATTGAATTCCAAATTCCAATCTGAAGAGTCTGCATGGAGTGCCAGAATCAACAGAGTTACAGAACCGATCAGTGCTAGAACCGAAAGGTCTCATCTGAGCATGAAAATCCCAAGATGGATCCGCGTAAGCCAGGGTGGCTGCAGCAGATAGAGAACGTCCTCTGCCCTGGCTGTTATTATCCAGGTTTCTGTGGTGTGGACTAGGTCATTGTCACTTAAAACAACTTAGGCATGTAATATAGTATTATTAGCTACAGTCATCATACTGTATGTTGGATCTGTACAACTTATTCATTCTGTGAGGTCTGACAATTAAGTTGGTGAACGTATCCTAGAAAAACTGCTCTGAAGGATGTACTGGGCCCCAGCATTGGAGCATAGGTCCTCAAGGGAGGTACTACGAGAGTGACCACAGGGACACTCAGCAATGAGTATGAAGCACTGTTTCTAGGATAACTTAGCAAACTTAATCTTTGACCTCGTATGTAACTAAAATTTTATGTATCTTAAGTGTTCCCACCACACATACAAACGAAGGATAACTATATGAGGTGATGAGAATGTTAATTAGCTTGAATTTCATAATTCTTTTGTAATATATACTACATTCTACACCTTAAGCATTTACATTTTTATGAAATAAAATAAAAGCAAAAGGTTTTCAAAAAACAATAGGCAGAAAGAAAATAAGAGCAGAGAACATTGGGGAATTTTACTTTTTCTATTTTTAAGAACTCCATGAATATCACATTCTCATTTATGAAACTGCTAACAAATCATAGAGTGATAAATAAATGTTATCTTTATTTTATTCCCCCTTATACATACCCTTTGTTCTATCTTACTTTCCTCCCCAGAAGTGATCAATTGTAACAGTTTAAAATACTTCATTTAACACTTTTCTTCAAATCATTTCCCTAATGTATGGACAAATACCCAAATAAATGCTTTTTAACATAAAGGAAATCATATTATAGAGGGTGCTCTGCCCTTTCATTTAATACATAATCAGAGTCTTTCCAAGTTAGTTCACAAATATGCAGGTCTTTCTTTTTAGTAATTGAATAATGTTTTACAATGTACATAAATCACTATTAACTTAAGCATTGCCTTACCAATAGAAAATTAGAGAATTTCCACTTGGTATACTTAAAAACATCACTTCAGGCCAGGCATGGTGGCTGACGCCTATAATCCTAGCACTCTGGAAGGCTGAGGTGGGTGGACTGCCTGAGCTCAGGACTTGGACACTAGCCTGAGAAGGAACAAGACCTTGTCTCTTAAAAATAGGGGGGCTTTGTGGCAGGCACCCATAATTCCAGCTACTTGGGAGGCTGAGGCAAGAGAATTGCTTGAGTCCAAGAGTTTGAGGTTGCTGTGAGCTGTGACACCATGGCACTCAACCCCAGGGTGACTGAGTGAGACTCTGCCTCAAAAAACAAAATGAAACAAAAAACACTGCTTCAATTATCATCCATTTATGTGCCTATTTTTGCATGGGTGAGTTTCCTATAGGTAACACCTAAGAGAATTACTGACTACATACACATGTTTTGATAGACACCATCAAATTTCTCTGAAAAAGATCATGCTTACCTATAAAACTATCACAATGTGTAAAAATATGTGTTTTTTTCCATATAATAAATCCTAGGTGAAAATCAACATATTCAATATTTATAAATCTTAAGGGCAAAGATTAATTACTAATTAATCTCATAATAACTAATAACAGTTCTTTAGCATCTTATTTCTTCTATAAACATATAAATTTATATGTTATAATTCTGTTCTGTTTGAGTTTTGATCTTTTATTGTCGAATAGAAGTAATTCTTGAAATATTTTTTCAGATGACCTCTTCCACTGCCCATAAAGTGTGACTACCTTATTGTTGCTTTCAGTAATTATATTAATTAACAATATGTACTATTTAATTAATTACTACAATTAATTAAGCATTATAACATTTACTACAATAAGTGTTATATTAGAAGTATAAAATCTCTAATATTTTTTCTTTTCTTCATGGCAAGCATGAAACAAAGTTTATTGAGGAAGAGAAAGGTAGGCTCACAGAGTAAGAAAACTTGCAAAGGAGGATAAATTCATCGTGGACAGCAAACGGGCCTCCATTTCCAGGGCAAGTAGGCCTAGAAGCCTACTTTTTCTTCTCTAGTTTTGTTTCCCAGATATTTATTTTGAAAGACAGCAGTGTCACTCGATTCCTTCCTTTGGTAACTAACTTAATAGGTATACATATAGATATAGATATATAGTTTTTTTTTAGATGAAGTCTCATTCTATTGCTTCAGGTAGAGGGCCATGGCATCATAGCTTACAGCAACCTCAAACTCCTAGGTTTAAGCAATTCTCCTGGCTCAGTCTCCTAAGTAGCTGGGACTAAAGGCACCTGCCTCCATGCCTGGCTAGTTGCATCTATTTTTAGTAGAGACAGGTCTCTTTCTTGCTCAGGCTGGTCTCCAACTCCTGAGCTCAAGCAATGCCCCCTCTCCAGCCTCCCAGAGTGCTAGGATGGCAGGTGTGAGCCACCACACTTGTCCAATAGGCATATTTTTAATATTTTTTTCAGTGAGACACAACCAAGAAAAGACAGTCTCATCAATAAATGATACTTAGAAAAGTAAATTTCCACATGCTAGAAAATGAAATTGTACCTTTATCTTATGCCATACATAAAAATTAAATGAAAAATGGATAAAATACCTAAATGTAAGACTTCAAATCATAAAACTTCTAGAAGAGAACATAGGACAAACCTTGGCATTGTCTTTGGCAGTGATGTTTTGATATCACACCAAGAAATCAGACTACTCTAAACAAATGGGATTACATCAAACAAAAAAGCTTCTACACAGCAAAAACAATAACCAAAATGAAAAGACAACCTACACACAAGGAAACAATAATTTCAAACTCTATGTTTGCTAATAAGTTAATATCTAAAATTTATAAAGAACTCTTACAATTCAATATCGGAAAGACAGATGAGAAAACTGGGATTAGACCAAGATGGCAGAGAAGCAGCAGCCAGCACATGCCACTCTCATGCAAAAGATCAAAACAGGCAAGTGCATATCTACCCATGGATAGAGAGACCCATTGGGAATCAACAGAGAAGTGAAGGAGAGGGCACTAAGGTGGGCTCCTTGGTAGCATCAGTTTCCCAGGGAGATGCCTGCATGTGTGGAAGGGGCTGGCGAGAAGCTCTACATTCCCACCACAGACATCACAATCTGAGCCCTGCAAGTTCCACACTATTCTGGTGCATGTCTACACTGACACAGGTAGCTTCCTAGAGACTACACAGTGGCATTGCTCCAGAGAGAAGGCACAGAAAGGCCCTGCTGGTTTCCAAACCCTGGATACTGTAGCCAGTGCTGTTTGCGGGCTAATTCCAGATGTGCTGCATCTTCCCAGGAGCCCCATTTCAGCCACCTCCTCATTGCTTCTTCCAGGCCAGGGAGGGAGTAAGAAGAGCAGACACTCTTCTATGTTCCAGGAACAAGTGCCATGCACTTTTGCTGCCATCAGAGCCCCTGGGAAAATGTCCACCATTGCCAGCACGCTTTGTCACCACCTAGGTAGCTCTACACAGCTACCACAGCCAGTACCATCATAGGACCTGGACAGAGCACATGTCCGCACCTGCCTGCAAATGCCGTCCCTGCCTAGGCAGCCCACCCAACTGCCTCCACTGCAGTACCTGTCCTTAGTTAACACCTATGTCCCCTCAGCACCTGCTGCTACTGCTGCTACCTAGTTTGTGCGGCACAGACACTACTGGACCACAGCCAGAGGATGAGGACAGAGCACACCCCCACAGCCACCCACCTGTGCAGAGAAAGACCTGCCCTTTCCCTTGCTGGAGCTTTTCGTAGCAGTCTGGGAACCTGTATACCCTTCAACATTTGCATCCTTCAGCACCAGGTTGGGCTGGGACAACCACAGGGGAACAGGGAGAAATAGGATGGCAGCAGTATAACAGGCTCACAGCGTATCAATCCTGCTGCTGCCTGATCAATGATCTGGAGGATTCAAGGATGCCCTCCAGGGGCCTGGGAACAGGGATTACATAACTGAGTCCAACAGGGATCTGAGTTCCAATTAACCCAATGGTCAACAACACTGCAGTGGGTACCTACCAGCACTAACTGAAAGGCAGTGTGCCTCTCCCTCTATTCACTGGGTGGGAAGCATGTTCCAAACAGAGAAGAGCTCTGTTTTGCACTGAGGAAAGGGATTACAAATGAGAAGGAACCAGAATTCTGGCAACCTGAAATATCAGGCTGTTCTGACACCCCCAAAGAATCACACTGCATCTTCAGCAATAGACTCCAACCAAATGAAAATTTATGAAATGTCAAATATGGAATTCAAAATATGGATTGCAACCAAACTCAATAGGATTGATGAAAGTCAAAGGCCAATACCAAGAAACCAGAAAAATAATTCAGATATGAATTAAAAATTCACTGATGAGATTGACAGTGAAAAAAAAATAACAGAACTTCTGGAAATGAAAGAATCTTTTAGGGAAGTATGAAATACAGTGGAAAGTTTTAACAATAGATTACACCAAGCACAAGAAAGAATTTCAGACCGTGAAGATAGGCTTTTAAATTAACCAATTTAGACAAAAATAAAGAAAACAGAATCAAGACAAATGGAAAAAGTATCCAAGACATATGAGATTATATAAAATGCTTCAATATAAGAATAATAGGTATCCTAGAAGAAGAAGAAAAAGCAAAATGTATGGGAAACCTGAGGAAATAATGGAGGAAAACTTCCCTGATCTTGCCTAGTTTTAGGCAGATACAAGAAGATCAACAAACTTCTTGAAGATTCATTGCAAACAAGCCATCTCAAAGGCATGTAATCATCAGATAAGGCAAAGTCAAAGTGCTGGAGAAAATCCTATAGGCTGCAACACAAATGCATCAAGTTAAGTTACAAAAGAGAGCCCAACAAACAGATTTCTCAGAGGAGGCCTTACAAGCCAAAAGGGAATAGGGTCCTATATTTAGTTGTCTTAAACAGAATAAGTGTCAGCCAATAACTTTGTATCATTCACAACTAAGCCTCCTAAATGAAGGAGAAAGAAAGCAAACACTACGAGAATGTTAACACTAGACCTGCCCTACAAGAAATCCTTTAAAGTGCTCTGTGCATGCAACAGAATAATCAGTATCCACCAGTGTAAAAAACAACCAAAACTTAATGCAAATAACTCTTCTAAAATAGAAACACGAAGGAGTAAACAAGATAATTAGGTAGCAATAAACATGAATATCAGAAGAGCATCTCACATACAAATGTTAACATAAATGTAAATAGTCTAAACGTAAAAGATATAGATAGGCAGAATAAAATAAATAATAAAACACAATCCAAATACATATGGTCTCAAAAAAACCCTTTTACCGTGTAAAGATACTCACAGACTCAAGATACATGGATGAAAAATCATTTTTCATTAAATGGAAACCAAAAACAAACAGATAAAATAGCATTTAAATTGAAAATAGTTACAAAAGACAGGTATTGTCATTAAATAATGATAAACAGATTGAGTCAAAAAGAAGATATAACACTTCAAAAAACATATCCACCTAACATGGGAGGTCTCAGATTCATAAAACAAATACTACTGGATTTAAGGAAAGAAATAAACAGCAACATCATAACAGCCAGAGACTTTGTCACTCCACAGAAAGAAGTAGACACATCATCAAAGCAGAAAATCAACTAAGAAACATTTGACTTAAATGGGACTCCAGAACAAATGGACCTAACAGACATTTACAGAACATCCTACTCAAACACTACAGAATATATATTCCTCTCACTGGCACATGGAAGAATTTCTGAGATAGATCATATGTTAGGATACAAAACAAGTTTCAGGAAATTATAAAAAAAATTGAAAGCATGCCATGTATCTTCTCAGATCACAGTGGAATAAAACTATGAATCAATTCAAAGGGAACTCTCAAAACTCCACAACTATGTATATAGAAATTAAAAACATCTGCTGTTGAACAATGCATAGGTCAATGATGAAATCAAGATAAAAATAAAAAAAAAATTTAGTTGAATCACAAAAGCAACACAAGCTATCAAATATCTTCTGAATACATAAAAAGCAGTTCCAAGAGGGAAGTTCCTAGCACCAAATGCCTACATCAGAAATACAGGAAAATTACAAATTGAGAGCCTAATGTCATATCTCAAGGATTGAGAAAAAGAAGAACGAAACAAACCCAAGCTAGCATAAAAACAGAGAAATAACAATGATAAGACAGAAATAAATGAAATGTAAACCAAGAGAAAAATACAAAATTTCAATGAAATGAAAAGTTGGTACTTGGAGAAGGCAAACAAAATTGCTAAGACCATTAGCTACATTGATCAGAAATAAAAAAGAAAAGATGAATATAAGTTCAATCAGAAATGAAAAAAGAGACATTAAAACTGATACCACACAAATACAAAATACCATTCTAGACCACTACAGAAACCTTTAAGCACAGGTGCTAGAGAATCTAGAGGAAATGGGCCAATTTTTAGAAAGAAATAACCTTTGAAAGTTGAATTAGGAATTCCCATCAAAATATAAATCCTGAACAGGCCAATAATGAGTGCTGAGATCTTAACAGTAATAAAGAATCACCCCCACACACACACACATACACACACACACACAAATCAAATCAAAATCTTGTCAGCTATCTCTGGGCGCTTACTATATTCTTTAATATGTTCCCCCATTTTAAAACCGAGTACACATTTAGGCTTTAAAGATAATACTTGAGATATTTTCATATGCAGAT
>CAUYRH010088412.1:0-13467 GCA_963574655.1 Perodicticus potto
AAATCTCTCCCACTACCAGGAACTTTGGTGTTTTCTGTATTCTTTTCTGTAAATCAATTCTGTCTTATCACGGACGGGTGGGGGTGGGGGGAAATAATGTAATGAAGAATAATAAAATACATGTATTTAAAAAAAAAAAAATAAATAAAACTCAGAAGTCCAATTATTCTCTCTAAGACATTTGCCTTTTCAAGTATTCTAAGCTTGATGACTATTATAACTGATACTGGTGTAAGTAGGAAAAGGAAAGTGGACACAATTTTAGAAACAGTAATATACAATGTACCTGATATCCCTAATATCTTACTGTATCTATAAGAATTGAGAGGTATTATTATCAGAGCCAAGAATATTGACGGGCAAGTCATCAAAGTGGCCAACGTGCCATCTCCTCCTGGAAGCAGGAAAAGAGATACCCCCACCCCCTCCTGGGTATGTTCAGGTCATTACAAATCCAAAAACTTGTGCTTCAGGCAATGCCAAAACCTGAGACAAAAGAAATCCACATGTTGGCATAAGAAAAAATATGGAACTGATCTCTTCAATTTCACAGCCAAATGCAGATTTATTTAACAGTATCTGGTAAACTAAGCATTAGGTCATTTTTATCAAGATACTTTCTTTGTAGAGTTGACCTGATGTTGACTTGGATAATACTTGTCTTTGCGGGATCAAAGTCCAGTAGGAGCGACTACTGTGTGTTTCCAGTATAAATCTATCTATTGAGAGATACAACCTGTTTAACTTGCAGGTAAGAAAATTTAAAAGCCAGGGCATTTATCAGATTCAATGTATCACAACAGAAACCTAATCCCTTTCCTCTTGACTGCCTCATTTCTGCTAATGAAAAAAATCAGCTTATTTACTGTAATTTAAAACATTGGTGTCACTTTTTAGGTCTCTTTCTTTTATACTAAATGTAGTCAGGATCAAAAATCTAAAACAGGCTCGGCACCTGTGGCTCAACGGGCTAAGGCTCCAGCCACGTACACCTGAGCTGGCGGGTTCGAATCCAGCCCAGGCCCGCCAAACAACAATGACGGCTGCAGTCAAAAAATGGCCCGGCATTGTGGCGGGCGCCTGTAGTCCCAGCTACTTGGGAGGCAGAGGCAGGAGATTCACTTGAGCCCAGGAATTGGAGGTAGCTGTGAGCTGTGATGCCACAGCACTCTATCCAGGATGACAGCTTGAGACTGTCTCAAAAAAAAAAAAAAATCTAAAACAAATATTGAAAAGGCCTGGAGTTCTTTTGTTATTTGATTCATTCAAAAATCAAATAAATATTCAGTGAACAACCATTTGTCTCAGGCACTGAGCTGGTAGGTGGCTGTACCATAGTGATCAAGCCAGATAGAGTCTCTGCTCTCTTGGAGCTTTGCTGGATTGCCTTTATCATTAGTTATAAACTGCAGAACATTTGCAGCCTTGGCAGGATCCTTAGGCTTCTAGTAATGTTGTTACAACTTTAACTTTCTTATTGTCTGTCAGGCAAAAACCTGTGTCCATAGGTGGAAAAATAATTTCCTAAATGGTTCCTGGGTAACTTGGGAACACTGAAAAAGTGGGTGGCTGGTACCAAAGTTATACCCTGGTTAAGGGGCCACTGCTACTGAACGCTTGAATCCTGACACAGTGGGTCAATGAGAGGATACTGCATTAATTCCAATCTCTTATTCCTTCTTTGTAATGCAACTTTCTATTCACAGTTAAGGACAAGAACATTCAATTGACCCAACTTAGGTCATATCTCTTAATCTCCAAAAAAAAAAAAAAAAGCATCAGACTTATTGGACTTCAACCCACAGACTCACCCAATTGTGCATTTTCTTTTTTCTTTTTCTTTTTTTTTTGGGGGGGCGGTGTACAGAGTTTCACTCTGTTGTCTTGGGTACAGTGTTGTGGCATCATAGCTCACAGCAACCTCAAACTTTTAGGCTTGAGCAATCCTCTTGCCTCAGCCTCCCAAGTAACTGGGACTACAGGCGTCTGCCACAAAGCCAGGCTATTTTTAGAGACAGGGTCTTGCTCTAGCTCAAGCTGGTCTCAAACTGAACTCCTGAATTCAAGCAGTCTACTTGCTTTGACCTCCTAGAGTATAAGGATTACAGGCATGAGCCACCACAGCCAGGCAACAATTGTGTATTTCTAAGCAAGAGGAGGGTGTTCTGGTGTTAAGCAGAAAATAAACAGACAAACAAACAAAACCCTTAACACAACTGTCTACTACTGAACCTGCAGATCTAGTCATCTCTAACACGTGGCCATTTCAGCAGGTGCTTAATGAAATCATGATACAATCTGTGTTAAAAGAAAGCAGTTTTTATAAGTATTTTATGCAATAATTTCCTATTTTAAATCATGAAAGCCATTTTTATTAGACATTTTGATAAGCTTTTAAAAAAGTCTATTGTGGTTGATATTTTGGACAAAATAGTTTAAACTTCAGGAATTTTATTTCCATGTACCTTATTAAGAAATATAAGATATCTTGTCCCAAATGTGAGAATAGTGAATGGAACTAAAATGCTCAGTACCATTACAGTTAAATTCCCAGGGAACTTCTTTGATTTAAAAAGACAAAAACCTGGCTTGGCGCCTGTGGCTCAAGCGGCTAAGGCGCCAGCCACGTACACCAGAGCTGGCAGGTTCAAATCCAGGCTGGGCCACCAAACAACAATGACGGCTGCAACCAAAAAAAAATGGCCTGCCGTTGTGGCGGGCACCTATAGTCCCAGCTACTTGGGCAGCAGAGGCAGGAGACTTGCTTGAGCCCAGGAATTGGAGGTTGCTGTAAGCTGTGAAGCCACAGCACTCTATCCAGGATGACAGCTTGAGGCTCTATCTCAAAAAAAAAAAAAAAAAAGACAAACACCAAGCAAACATAAAACAAAACCTTTGCAAAGCCAAAGTTATCTTTACAATTGTATGACCAAATATCTTGATTCACAATTTTTGTTGTCCAGTTTGAAGATGTAAAGTATGTCAAAAATTAGTTCTTCAAAATTGCCTGTCTCAGCTTAGTGCCTGTAGCACAGTGGTTACGGCACCAGCTATGTACACCATGGCTGGCAGGTTCAATCCCAGTCCAGGCCAGCTAAACAACAATGACAAGTGCAACAAAAAAATGGCCAGGCATTGTGGCAGGCACCTGTAGTCCCAGCTGCCTGGGAGGCTGAGGCAAGAGAATCACTTAAGCCCAAGAGTTTGAGGTTGCTGTGAGCTATGATGCCACAGCACTCTACTGAGGGCAACATAATGAGTCTCTGTCTCAAAAAAAAAAAAAAAAAAATCCCCTGTCTCCAAATGTTTTACTTCTTCAGGTTCTGCAAACCCTCTCCTTATCTGAAACAGTGGGAAATAAAACCTGAAAAATCTTTGAAAAAAATTGATAATCTATCACTCACATGAATAAAAAGTCTTCAGAAAGTTCATGAAAAATGGGTATTGTGAAAAAATGATGAATGCATTTCCAAAAATTTTTTGCACCAAATTAACTTGTACCAACTTATTTACTATGGCTGAACAGGCCCTTGTATGAGGCCTGAAGAAGGATGAGATAACAGTTTAGAAAGAGCTCCTTTATCAGAGCAACATGAATTCTGCTAAAATTAAAACAAGAACAAATGTATGCTGGGTGGAATAACGGCAAAATTATCAATACATGACAAAAATTTATGGGAACAATGGCCCAAAAGAAATCAGCAGTTTACAAACAGATAATTTTTTTTAAGAAGGGATGAGGTTACGTGGAAAATAAAGAATGCAGTGATAGAGCATCCACATTAATTTATAAGGCAAATAGTCAGCGAGTTCATGCTCTAACTGAAAAGGAATGACAAACAATAGTCCACACCACAGACATCACAATTAGATGTCTAACAAAAATTCTAAACAATTGGGATCAAGAGACAAATGCAAACAAAACAAAACAAAACACCGTAAGGAAAAACGAAACAGGAATGGAAAACAGGCCTTAGAAAAACCTAAAAACTTAAAATGTTGATATGTCAATGAGAAACACAAGTGAAATCAATGCACTTGATAGATTTTGAAAAACAATTTCCAAAGTAGATTGATTATTTATAAATTGTAAATATCTCTTGTATTCTAAGAACTTTCATAAGTTGAAACAAAAAGACAACCCATAAGAGAAATGATCAAAGAATGTGCATGGGCAATTCAGAGAAGAGCAATTCCACATGACCGAAAAACATGTTAAAAAATGTTCAAACTGGTCAGGTACCATGGCTCACGCCTGTAATCCTAACACTCCAGGAAGCCAAGCTGAGAGGATCACCTGAGGTCTGGAGTTCAAGATCACCCTGAGCAAGAGTAAATTTGTGTCTCTACAAAAAAAAAAATCAAAAGTTAGCTGAGCATGGCAGCATATACACATAGTCCCAGCTACTTGGGAAGCTGAGGCAGGTGGATTGCTTGAGTCCAGGAGTTTGAGGTTTTGGTAAGCTATGATGCCACCACTGCATTCCAGTTGGAGTGAAAGAGCAACACCTTATCTCAAAAAAAAAAGATATATTTTTTAAAATGCTCAAACTGAATAGTAGTCACAGAAATGAAAATTATTCAAAACAATTACGAGATATCTTTTTATACCCAGACTGAACTTAAAAATTGAGTGCTAACAGCAACTGGAAACCATGGGAGGAGAAGGGTAGTCGAATGTTCGGGCACAAGAGGCGGTATATGGAGTACATGGAAGTGATTAGGATGGTGGGCTCTTACCACCTGAGTGATCTTAAGCAATACTTAACTCCAGATTGCTCATCTGTGAAATGAGGATAAACATATCAGAGAAAACAGATAAGTATTAAAGAAGATAAGAGGTCTAAAACCTAAGACAATCCTTGGCGTAGGTAATCAGTCAATAAAGTTTGACTATTATAATTGTCGTTAGTAGAAACGTGAATTATTGCAACTTCTTTCTAAAGTTGTTTGGTAAAACTAAGTCATAGTACACCTACGCACAGAATATGATGCAGCTTTTAAAGAAAACCATTTAGAGCCGCATCTGCTCATTTGAGGAAACTACTACTAGGCATTAATAAGAGAAGGATATATAACCCACCCCAAACCTTTATTTTCATTTTTGGTCTTAATAACCATATGACATGTTATATATTTAATATCTATCTCCCTGTAAACAATTTAAAGCAAACAAAGAAAAATGTAAATAACCGTTATATTTGGGTAGAAAGTAGGGAAAAGTTCTTTGCACACTCCTTGTAACTTTTCTGTGTTTGAAATTGTATCAGAATGAACACACACACACAAAAAAACCCACCCATGAAAGTACATGAAAAACAAGTAAGTTCACCATTCTATTAATATGTGAAAAGATGGAAAAAGAACATCAGAGAAAATCTAAACAAAGCAGAGAAAAGGAAAAATATAAGAACAGAAAATAGTCCCCCAAAACCCATAAAAAGTAGGTCAATAAAACCAATAAATGGATCTTTGAAAAGACTAAGAAAAAAATTGTGATAAAACTCTAGCTACACTCAAGGGAGAAAGAAAGAAAAGTACAAATAAAAAATATTAACAATGAAGTAGAATGACTATAGCCAATAGAGATTTAGGATCACAAGAGAATAATTTTATTAACTTTATAACATCCTAACTGATAGACACCATAATGTATCTACAACTAAAATGACAATTTTCAGTCAGTTAACACTCAGCAACTTTCTTCCCCCAAAGCAGATATCGATAAGATTAAGGCCATTCTTTCCTTTTCATCTAGCCTTTTCTTATGATTTGACTGCAATAATATAACAATAATGATAAAATCTCAAATCAGCAGCACAAAAATTTCAATTTCAATGCCACATTTGCCAGTTGTTTCCTCCCATACATGAGGGAACTTAAAAGAATTTTTTTCTAGTGAAGTGTTAATATAAAATCCTTGAATATGTTTCCCTAAGTTTAATTTTTTAATGTGTAATGTTTTCACACAATTAGAAATGCAAGTATGTAAACAATAAAAGGTCTTTTCTCATGCTTGCTCTCTATCAAGTACTCCTTAGAGCAGTGGTTCTCAACCTCAACCTTTCTTTTTTTTTTCTTTTTCTTTTTCTTTTTAATTAAATCATAGCTGTGTACATTAATGCAATCATTGAGTACAATGTGCTGGTTTTATATACAATTTGAAATATTTTCATCGAAATGGTTAACATAGCCTTCATGGCATTTTCTTAGTTATTGTGTTAAGACATTTATATTCTGCATTTAGTAAATTTCACCTGTACCCTTCTAAGATGCACTGTAGGTGTGGTCCCACCAATTACCCTCCCTCCGCCCATCCTTCCTCTTCCCTTCCCCTCCCTTGCCCCTTTCTCCATATTCTTGGGCTATAATTGGGTTATAACTTTCATATGAAAGCTATAAATTAGCTTCATAATAGGACTGAGTACATTGGATACTTTTTCTTCCATCCTTGAGATACTTTGCTAAGAAGAATATGTTCCAGCTCCATCCATGTAAACATGAAAGAGGAAACTTCTCTGAAGAAGACAGGCGCACGGCCTACAGACACATGAAAAATGCTCACCATCCTTAATCATCAGAGAAATGCAAATCAAAACTACTTTGAATATCATCTAACTCCAGTAAGATTAGCCCACATCACAAAATCCCAAAACCAGAGATGCTGGCGTGGATGTAGAGAAAAGGGAACACTTCTACACTGCTGGTGGGAATGCAAACTAATACATTCCTTTTGGAAAGATGTTTGGAGAATACTTAAGGGATCTAAAAATAGACCTGCCATTCGCTCCTATAATCCCTCCACTACGTATATATCCAGAAGACCAAAAATCACACTATACAAAGATATATGTACCAGAAAATTTATTGCAGCCCAATTCATACTTGCTAAGTCATGGTTCTCAACCTTTTTCATGCTGCGGCCTTTTAATAATAAACCACAGGTTGAGAACCGCTGCCTTAGAGGCAATCACGATTGTCAGGGTATTAAGTATATTTTCAGTATATATGCTACATGTGTATAATTAACATAGCAAACACACACGTATTTTATGTTATATATACTGTTCTTGCTTGAGCCCAGGAGTTCAAGGTTTTGGTAATATATTGGGATCCCAAATATATGTTAAACAATATATGGGGCATCATTCCATAGTAAATAAATTGCTTCTTTTTTTTTTTGTAGCTGCCTATAAGTAACCCAGCATTTGTTGCAGTAACAAGCAATCCCCAAATCTGTAAAAGTTTAATTCTAGCTCATGAGAGTTCTGTTCCATGTCTATGCTCAAGCAAATGGAGCTGGTCATTATGATAGTAGAAAAGAGAATTCTAGAGAGAATCACACCAAAATTAAGCTGTTTGATGAAAGGGATATACAAAGTGACCCGCAAATGCTAAAGAAGCCAAGTAAAAGGAAGAGGCAGACAAATCCAGTGTCAGTAAAGAATGATTTGTCAGAGTGACTTACAGACAGAAGCACGGTCTTAGGCAGCAGGTACATGACAGGACCTATCTCCACACTGCAACTCTCCAGAACCAGGGCTTACACCTGGGGAAAAGTATCCACGCTCTGGAAGAAATGTGTTTGGCTATGGCTCATGGGTATAAACCAACCATGTGGCCTAGAGTCCTGACCGTTGACTATTTCCCTAATTCCCATTTAAAACCATATGGTATCTGTCTGCAGCTGTATAGCTATTGCTGTTGATACACAAGGGTTACCTCACCTTGACCCATCTTAGTACCAAGAATTTTCAGAAATGGAAGCTGTGTCTTCATGGACCACTGGAGGCATTTTTTGTGGGGGCTCCACAGTAGGGGCAGTACTGCTCTCACAGAGCACTGGCCCTAAGTTCCTTCCCCAAAACGTTCATGGAGAGGGCACTAGATTATTGCAGTATGCATGTCAATTTTGTCATGGCAAACAACCCTTCTTTCCCACCCTTGATGGAGAGAACTGTTCTTACTGTTACCAGCAAAATAGTAGTTATGAGTTCAATTTGCTGCAAGCCTTATAAACCCCTATGACTTGTTGTTCAGTTGGGGAATAGTGGGTTTCTGCACCTTTCCAGAGTACCAGAATCCCAAGAGAACTGTTTTCCTATGCTGGACTTTCCAAAGAACCCAAATCGTCCCCTCAGGTCTTATGGTCAAATCTAAACACATTGGTATCCTGGGAAGGGGGGAAAAAAGCTAGCACCTGGGCCATTAATATGTCAGCCTTTTTAAATGCTTCTTCTTGTTCATTACCCATCACCAGTTAGATCCTTTCTTTACTAGGGGACATAAATTTGAGCTAAAGGTGGAATAAAATACTGTGAATGTCCCAAAATACCTAGGAAAAAATTCCTTAACTGTCTAACTATTGTAGGCATGGAAAATTGTATTTTGTCAATGACTGCACCTGGGATAAGGTGTATCTTATCCGACCAAGGGACTCTAGGAACTCTATAGCTGGCCTGGGCCTCATTCCTTTTGTGGGTTGATGGACCATCTTCTGCATTGAAGAAGGGTACACAAGGTGTTGAGGTGTTACTGTAGCAATGCCAAGTCTTCAGAGGCTGCCATATCTACCATCAATGTAATGAGACCACCTAACAGGTGACTTTAGAGATAAAGTCAAATCTCTAGCAATCAATCATGTATTGATGAATAGTGGGGGGATGTAGGTAATCCTGGAGCAACACCTGACCATTCCAAGTAAAAGCAAATTGTTCTTGGGCAGGGTGGTGAGGTCCTGTAGTCCCAGCTACTCAGGAGACTGAGGCAAGAGAATTGCTTGAGCCCAGGTGTTGGAGGTTGCAGTGAGCTTAAGGATGCCACTGAATGCCAGTCTGAGAGACAGTGAGATCTTGTCTCACCAAAAAAAAAAGATAGATAGATAGATACTGAAATTTGGGATATAAAAAGATTCTGAAGAAGGCATTCTCCAAATCTCACACAGCATGAGCTAAGACACATTCTGCACTGTGTTCACTAAAGCTTGGGTTCTCTGCTTGATGTCTGGACTCCAGCAGATAGAGTGCTCCACATGGGGCCTGTGGTTGCCCCCTCTTTTTCCTATGTGGAGAAACCTTGACCCACCTCCAGTCTGTGTGCTGGGGAAGAATCCACCCCAAAATGCAAAGTTTGAGGTTGTTTTTGCCCCTTTTCCTTCTTCTGGAGGGGCACTGGGGAGAGGTCTGAACTGTTGATGTGGGAGTAAGGACTTTCCAGAGGCCCACCTACACTGCTTTGGGTTGTCGCTTATTTCCTCTTTGTCTACCCCAGCTGAAATCAGATAGTACCATATTTGTTTCTGAGCGATCTTAACTGGGCCCTTGGATCTCCCGCTTGATCCAGCAGATTTTGATTCTCTTCCTTTTTCTTTAGTAACTAGTCAACCTTGTCCCTTTTCTTTTCAGTTTTTCCAAGATCACCTATTTCATACACAACTTATCCCACAAGGGTATTCAAGAGGAAAATGAGAGGGCCGTGTTACTCCGGGGGACCAGTTTGTCTCTGTTTTTGTTTTTTAATTCATTCCACGGTAGGGAGCTGCCGATCCGCAGCCACACACCCATATGGCTAAGCTTTCAGTCCACAGCAGCTTAAAAGTTTTTGCTGTCCAATAATTCTGCCGCGGGCTGCACGTGTTGGATTTTGTTTTTCATTGCATGAGTAGTCTTGATTCTATCCTCCTCTTCTGTGATAACTTCTGCTGTCTGGTTGGTTTCCAAGAATTCCAGGTATTTGCATCCCAGTCCGGTTTTGCAAGAACAGCCCGCACTTTCAGCAGAGGCAGCTTTCTCTCGCCCAACGGTACAAAGGCGCAAGCGGAGGTTTCCAACCGCTCCTCCTGAGTCCAGCTTATCCAGCAAACCAGACACGAGCACAGATGTGCAAGTTCTCATGTCCCTTTCTAATTGTCGTGCTTCCTCTGACTTTCCGACCCTCGCCAGCCATGACCCGTGCTTCCTTGGCCCCTTGCACAGCCGGTAACAGTGGTAAACTCATTCTTGGCCCTGCTCGGCGACATTTCTCCGCACACTGAGTGTGCAGCTTTCCATTATGGAGCATTCCAGACCCTCTGATGTTTTGGGAGCGTCCCTGTCCCCACGCAGCACGCACAGGCCCCTGGCCAATGAACAGCACCACCCCACACAGATGAGGAGGGCCCCGCAGACGGCCCTGAGGAGGCATCCTTCCCCTGCTCGTGCACTGGCTTCTGGCTCCTGGCTCGCTCACCACTTGTTGCATGAACCGGCCATCCTGCAAAGTGACCCCCAAATGCTGACAAAGCCAAGAAAACAAAGAAGGAGGCAGACAAATCCAGTTAGTTGGTATAAGATCATTTAATAGGGGGACTTACAGACAGAAGCTGGTCTTGGGTAAGCACAAGCCAGGTAAACTCTGCGCCACAACGCCCCCAGACCCAGGGCTTGGATGTGAGGGAAGACGTGCTCAGAAAGGAATGTGTCAGTGGCCGAGAGAATGCTGCCGGCGTCACAGTGGACTAGCAACAAGGGTTGTTTTGGAGGAAAGGTGAAATGGGTGAAGACGTTTTTCCATATAAAGAATAACACATCGACTTGACATTTTGGAGGCCTTCCCAGTCAAGCCAATTAGCATTTAAAAATAAGTCACTCTTGTCCCTACAGAAATGACTCAGTCTAAATGTGGCCAGGTCATTTGGACAAAGGGGTTTTGTGGCCACCTACAACCAAAGCGGAACTAGGAAATGCTGAAAATATCTTAGTACCCGTAATAACAACCAGAGGATGTATCATCAGTTTTCTATTGATGACCCTTTACTTGTCTTTTGCTATCACAAGAAAATACATTGATAAATGTGCACATACCATTTTACGCATGTGACTATCTCTGTAAGATATATTCCTGGAAGCAGAATTTCACATGCACCTGTAGAAGTCCACCTGTGGCACAAACCATCCAGGAATTTAGTTTCTCCACACTTGACATATACTAAACATAGATTACTAAAACCACACTTTTATTTTGGGGGTGAGATTTGAAGGCAAAGATATATTTCAGTGGAGGTGTTTCCTTCAAATATCACAAGAACATGTCATATAATTTTGATTTGACTAAATGCATCCAGTGAAGAATATTGTGTGCTTAGCCTTTAGCTGCTTTAATATATTTAGTTATTCTACATAACTTCTTTTCAAAGACTTTCAGAAACACAATTAACTATAGCTGAATTCTCACAGCTACAGTGAGAAACAAGAATGGGTACAATATTTTGTATTTTAATTCTAGTCCCCAAAAGTTCATGAATTACTTTTAAATATCAGTCAAATTAGAATCCAAGCCCTGGATATTGTGCTGACAGCTAAAATTAGAAGACAGAATCCTGTGATTTAAAAAAAAAAAACAAAAAAGGACAAAATTACGTCACCCTTCAAAGAAATCAGGGTAGACTCCTTTAAAATCAAAAATGTAATCAACTCCATTTGTACTTAGCTAATATTCAAGGTAAAAATCTTCCTTAAGAAGCAAGGAAAACTAAATATATGACATTTTAATACAATGTTTTAAAAGAAAAAATAATTCTCTACTTATTTGTTCTGACTAAATTTCCAAATAGTCTCATGGGTGGTTGGTATGTGTCATATATGACCAAATTAGTTTGGGAAACATCAGGTTAACCAAAGCTAACTTTTTAACCACAGGCATTTTCACAGCCTCATTTAATGTTAGTGTAGAAATTATATTTCCAATGGAAGATATACCAGGTAGTTTCTTTAAATGTATTTGAACATGGAGCTAATGTTTTATGAGTTTCTACCCAGATAGCCTAATTCTCAACAGAACGTATTTAGGGAAATCTTGGTTTGTATTATTAAAAGTGTAATTCAGCAGGGATTATTGAACACGAATTATGTTCTAGCCCGATGTTAATCATTCTATACTTACAGAAAAGTAGGCTAAAGTCCTAGTTCCAAATAGTCTGCAGTCTCTTGGGAAATAAACAACACAAAAATGACAATGTCACAGCAATTTACACAGAATATAAATGAGCATTTCTTGAAATGAAAGATTTGTTTAATTTTTAATGTACAGTCTGCCACTTTTATTCAGTTTAAGTTTCTCTCGTGGTGTCCAATCGCCATTTCATTTGTAAAAAAATAAAATATTCAGCACAAGAGAAAAACCCTTTCTTTCAGTCTAAAGTGTTCTCCCGTGAAATGCTAAGTAAGCAAAGTTTATCTCAGCTGATTTATGTTTTAACTTTACTGTTTCCAGATTCCTCCTTCAGCAGTGAATTAAAAATAGCCTGACTTTAAAGCAGGTATCTCATGGCTTAGATGGCTGAAGACCCACTACCAAAAAGGCAAAAAGAAACAATCTCCAGGAACAAATTTCAAATTAAAAATATGCAGGTCATGATGAAAGTTTTGAGATACATGAAAATCAAGAAATGTAAAATCCATGCACATGGAAACAAATGAAGCCCTCCCAACTGAACGAGTTGAAATGTGCATGAGTGAATGAAAAGGGACACTGTTAACTACATATCTTGGAAGTGAAGTAATGGATCATAACACAGTCTGCCTCAAAGACTTTTGTAGTGACCCATGTATGTAAGTGCTTAGACTTTTTATTTCATAATTTTCTCAGACATGACACAAATGTTTAGATCAAAAAATGCACTCTAAGTTTGAATCTTTCATCTAATGAGAATCAATTTTTGTCAGTGGTGAGAGGTGCAGGTCCAGTTTCACTCTTCTGCCTGTGGGTAACCAGTTCTCCCAGCCATTTGTTAAATAAGGATTCTTTTCCCCATTGCGTGTTTTTGTTAGGCCTATCAAAGATGAAATGACAATATGTGACTGTGTTCATCTCTAGATTCTCTATCCTATTACATAGATCTACGTCTCTATTTTTGTGCTACTACCAGGCTATTTTGATCACTATAGCCTCATAATATAACCTGAAGTCTGACAATGTGATCCCTGCAGATTTGTTTTTATTTTGAAGAACTGTATTTATATTCAGGTTTTTGTCTGGTTCCATATGAATTGAAGTACTGTTTTTTTCAAAATCTTTAAAGTATGGTATTAGTGCTTTGATGGGGATTGTATTAAATCAATGGATTTCTTTTTTTTTTTTTAATTATTTTTTTATTGAATCATAGCTGTGTACAATAATTCAGTCATGGAGTACAGTGTGCGGGTTTCACATACAATTGGAGATATTTTTATCAACCTGATTGATATAACATTCATGATATTTTCTCATTTGCTTTAGACTTTTTTTTATTTTATTTTTTTTAAATATATGTATTTTATTATTCTTCATTACATTATTTCCCCCTCCCACCCCTCTGTGGTAAGACAGAATTGATTTACAGAAAAGAATACAGAAAACACCAAAGCTCCTGGTAGAGGGAGAGATTTCAAGTGGGGAGAGAGATGCTCTCTCCGTTCCTCTCCCGGTCTTTCCCTGTCTCCTCCTCTAGGC
>CAUYRH010088416.1:0-24921 GCA_963574655.1 Perodicticus potto
AGTGACAAAGGACTGCTTGGTTCCATTTTTTGCCCCCAGACAATCACTGTTTGCTAGAACGTCTGCTCCCTATTGGTGCCTTGCATTTCAAAAAGACTGTGGAAATTTTTAAGAATTAACTTTTCATTTTACTAACCAAAATACTTCCTGTTTGAGCCCATGTGCGGAAGAGTTAATGTTCTTAAATTGGTTTAGGTATATATTTCTTTGTGAAATTGATTATGCTCAAGTTCATTACAGGGAGGGAACCCTGAAAGCATCAGTGTTAAGAGTGTGACAGAAAGTGTCAATAAACCCATGGGTTTACACAGCCCTGTGCATGGGGCTACGGGTGCATGGGACCTTTGCAGACCTTGGCTTCAGCCGTCTGGGATCAGAGCTCACCACTGTAGTGTGTGCGATATCAGGTGGTTCTGCACAGAGTTGGCAAAATGACGTGATAAACTTGTCAAATTGAAGCATGTAAACATAAATTAAATCTGTTGTGTCAACTTTATTTTGTATTTCCTTCCATTGGAAGGTTTGTTAGACCATTACGGTTATATTAAAGAACTCTCGTGTGTGCTATTTAGTTTTGCTTGTTTTAAAGAAATCTTGGCATAGTCAGCACTTCAGTTGTAGCACTGTCAGGGACAGGAAACGTTGCAGGCGCTGCTCCCTGTTGTCCAAGTAGGCAGTTTTAGTCGCAGTTTTCCCCATTATAGTTTAAACTTATTATTTGTAAAGATTCCTTAAAGCATATTAAATACCACAAGGCATCTGAAACCATTAAGCAGTGCTTTTATTTCAGATCTGTAAGTTAACCATATTAAAATCCAAATTGGAATGAAATAATAGTAATGGCCTAAGACCATATTCAGTTTAACAAGCTTTTTATGCTGTACATAATTTCATTGTAACTCCTGAAAAATAGAGCCAACAATGGAGCCAACAACAAGCTGGCTGTCTTGTTTCTACTGTTAACACTGTGCTGCTACTATGTAGGTCACTGACATAATTCTAAAATATTTTAAAATGTGTGAATAGGAAAAAAAACCTTGGAAGTGACACATGCATGTCCATAGATGTGTAAATATAGGTAAAGCTATGATTGTGTTAATTTTTTATACATTTTTATTTCAGTTGAATGATGGCTTTTATTAAAAGTTTCTTTTATTAATAAAAGGGGCAAATTACACCTAAAAAAAAAAGAAAGAAAATTATGAAACCCTAAGAAAAGAAATACCAGAAAATATGAACAAATGGAAGAACATTCACAAGCTCATGGCTATAACATTTTTAAAATGTCTATACTTCCCAAAGCAATCTACAGATTCAATGCCATTCCTATTAAAATACCAACATTGTACTTTTAAGACTTGAAAAAAATAATTCTTCATTTGGTATGGAACCAGAAAAAACCCCATGTAGCTAAGGCAGTTCTTAGCAATCAAAATTTTTTAAAGCCGGGGGCATCAGCCTACCAGACTTTAGGCTTACTTCGAGGCCATAGTAGTCAAAACAGCACGGTATTGGCACAAAAATAGACATCTGGAACCAAATAGAAAAGCAGGAAATGAAATTAACATCTTACAGCCACCTAATCTTAGAAAAACCAAATAAGAACATACACTAGGGGAACGAATCCTTATTCAATAAATGGTGCTGGGAGATCCTGATATTCACATGTAAAAGACTGAAACTGGACCCACACCTTTCTCCACTCACAAAAATTGATTTAAGATGGATAAAAAAACCTAAATTTAAGGCATAAAATGATAAAAATCCTCAAAGAAAGCATGGAAAGACACTTGAAGATACTGGCCTAGGGAAAGACTTTATGAAGTAGACTTCTGTGGCAATTGCAAAAACAAAAATAAACAAATGAGACTTAAAGCTTCTGTACAGTGAAGGAGAGAACAACCAAAGCAAATAGACAACCTACACAATGGAAAAGGATATTTGCATAGTTTGAATCAGACAAAAGCTTGATAACTAGGATCTACAGAGAAGGAAAATTAATCAACATGAAAAAAGCCAACAATCCCTTATATCAATGGGCAAGAGAGATGAATAGAACCTTCTCTAAAGAAGATAGACAAATGGCTAACAAACATGAAAAAATGCTCATCGTCCCTGATTATTAGAGAAATGCAAATCAAAACCACCCTAAGATAACATTTAACCCCAGTGAGAATGGCCCACATCACAAAATCTCAAAGAAGTAAATTTACAGATATAAGGATTTGTCAAATTTCACCAAACATTGCTTAAGAATGTTGGTTAAATTCAGGTCTGAGAACCATTCCACCAATACAAGAGAAAAGTACCAGAGGTAGCTAAATGCTTTTAAAGTATTATAATATTGGCAGACACCATCTTTGCCCAGGTGGGTCTCTGTCCCCTTTCATTAAACTTGGTCTGAACCTCAAAAAAAAAAAAGGTATTATCATATTGAAAAAGTACAAATTTCCAGTAATTCAACTAGAGATTTGGTGAATGCACTGAAAATTTTAAATGCAGTATTCCTTCTGGCTAGGAAGTTATACTAGCATTAATTCTCTGTCTGCACCTTTTACCCAAGTTTCTACAGTATCAGAAACACACACACACCCACACAAGCACAATTTTCTTCCAACTCAAAACCATTGGTCAGTGGTCACAAAGTTTATGCCCTACGTTAGCTTTAAAAGAGCTACATTTTAGCAAAGATAAAATAGGCTTTCTTTAAAAATGAGTTCAAGCCAACAGATATTAGGTGAGTGTGCTAAATAAATTAAAATTTTATATGTACACACACACACACACACACACACACACATATATATATTTTTTGAGATAGAGTCTCACTCTGTTGTTCCAGCTAGAATGCAATGGTGTCATCATAGCTCATTGAAAGTTCAAACTCCTAGCCTCAAGTGATCCTCCTACCTCAGCCTCTGAGGTCTACAGGTATGCACCACCACACCCAGCTAATTTTATCTATTTTTTATAGAGACAGAGGTCTCGTTCATGCTCAGGCTAGTCTGGAACTCCTAACTTTAAGTAATCCTTCCACCTCAGCCTCCCAGAGTGCTAGGACTATAAGACTGGGAATATGGGCATGAGCCACTGGGCCCAGGCCACATATACATTTAATATACTGATTTCATGAAATCATCTTTGGCAAACAGGGAACATCAGTTTTTTTAAATTTTTATTTGTAAAACAGTTCTGAAAATCAAAATGACAATTAGAATCAAAATATTGGATGGTTTCTAAAATATTATTTTTAAATAGTTACTTTAATATTTTCTAAAATATTAATACATCCACAAGACAACTTTAATAATTAGGTATCATGAAAACTCCATTTTTGTAACTCTATTTCCAAAAGGATACAATTCAATCATCTATTTTAATTAGCAAACTTAAAAAAAAATCACATTAAACAATGACATTTTCCTATGAATTTTAAATTTCTGTATAAAGAAAGAAATAGGTCTACTTCAAACATGTGTAACCTATATAATTAAACTTTAAGCTCCATTGGGTTTTTAAAAATAAGTTTACTATATTGGTCAAAATGTGTCAACTTCCTTTAAATATTATGTAAAATGGCTCAAGTTGAAACTAAAATATTTTTTTTGAAACTAAAATATTAACGTAATTCTTCTTTTTCAAGAATTAGTGGCATTGGTAACACTGTAATTATTTTAATATACAACAAACTGTTTGCACCAAAATGTTTATGGCAGCTCAATTCATAATTGCCGAGGTGTGGAAGCAACCCAAATGCCCATCAACCCACGAATGGATTAACAAACTGTAGTATACGTATACTACGGAGTACTATTCAGCCATAAGAAAAGATGGAGACTTACATCTTTTGTGTTTACCTGAATATAGCTGAAACACGTTCTTCCTAATAAAGATCTCAAGAATGGAAAAAAAAATATCCAATGTACTCAATATCAATATGAAACCAATATATAACTTCACATCCACACAAAACATAAAACATAAATACAGTCTAGCACGAGGGAAGAGAAGGACAGAGAGCAGAGGGGGAGGAGAGAAGGCTATTGGGATCTCACCAATGAGCACAATGGGAGGGAGCTCACCCCCCACCACCTCCCACTGCCGTGAAGGGCTCAACTACAACTTCACTTTACCTTAGTATTGAAAACAATGTAACCTAAACATTTGTACCCTCTTATTAATTTGAAATAAAAAAATACATATACATACACCAAACTATACCAATATTTTTAAACTTAAAAGGTCTGTTCACTTGCATTAAACTGAAAAGTAATAATTCTTTATTTTCTTTTCTTTTGAGACAAAGTTTCACTCTGTTGCCCGGGCTAGCAGGATACAGTGCCAGGGTATCAGCACCCTCAAACTCCTGGGTTCTTGCGATCCTCCTCCCTAGCCTCCACAGTAGCTGGAACTAGAGGCTCCTATCACAATGCAAGGCTAATTTTTTCTATTTTTAGCAGAGATGGAGTCTCGATCTTGCTCAGGCTGATCCTGAACTCCTAAGCTCAAGGGATCTTCCTACACCTCAGTCTCGCAAAGTGCTAGGATTACAGGCGTGAGCCACTGCACCTGGCAGAAAAGTGATATTTCTAATAAGTGTTTTTGCTGAGCTTTCTAAACATCCACAGATTCAAATTACAATCACTTTCATCGGTTTGTAAAATATAGTAGTTAATGGAAACATGTTAAGATCAGAAAATCATAGTAAAATGTCAACCAGAAACATTTGTGATGCTTTAAATACAATTTACCTTAAACTTCCATGTTAACAAATATAGTACTGAGATATTAAATACATATAAAAAAACAGAAATAGAAACAATACCCTTTTTAGTTGCTGTTCTTTTAAGCTTCTCACTGTCCTTGCAGGCTCAGAAATGAAGTTTTTATAGTTTTCACATATATTGATCCGAGACTGGGCTACCTGCATTGTTCCCTCGAGAAAGGATTTCCAAACAGGATACATGCTCCTAAATTCAAAGAAGGACAGAAAAGTATTAGGCAGGGACAAGGAACTGTTGGCTGACCTTTTACTCATGGGCCAACACTGACAGAATAACTATCTTCTTTATAACTGTAAATGTATTAAGGCTGTCTTATAGGAAATATCAGCGCCTGTAAGAAACAGCATGGCATACACTTTGTTCCTCTATAGGTCAGCAATAGGGAGTTTGATTCACAGCCATTCCTGATAATGAAGCAAAGGGATATACTCATAAGAATTATAAACAAAGCTAACGGTATAAAAATTAGTGAGTACTTCAGACTCTTCCAAGCCTTCTATGTTCACAGGGGCATCATTCATTATGAATATCAGGTTTTATTACTTCATTAAGATTATTTCCTAATTTTACAAATTAGTAAATGAGGCTCAGAAAGATACAATCAATCTAGGTCACACAAGAATGTGGCAGTGCTGGCTCAGCACCCATAGCTCAGAGGTTAGGGCACTGGCCACATATACCGGGGCTGGCAGGTTCGAACCCAGCCCAGGCCAGCTAAACAACAATGACAACTGCAACAAAAAAGTAGCCAGGCATTGTAGTAGGCGCTTGTAGTCCCAGCTACTTGGGAGGCTGAGGCAAGAGAATCACTTAAGCCCAAGAGTTTGAGGCTGCTGTCAGCTGTGATGCCATAGCACTCTACTGAGGGCGACATAATTGAGACTTTGTCTCAAAAAAAAAAAAAAAAGACTGTGGCAGTAGTGAGATAGAAGACAAAGGCTGAGTACCTCTAAAGTATTTTCTCCTTCAAATGCATCATTTTATTTTTATGCAAAATGAAGTGGCTTGAAAAATATATCATGAACAATTGCTTCTATATTTGAGAAGTATATTTTGTCTGATTAGAAAAAAATCTACCTCTAGATTGTTGCTCTACCTCTCTCTCTCTCTCTCTCTCTCTCTCTCTCTCTCAACAATCCTTAGCCACCATCGCACTGTGCCTTGGAGTCATTACAAGCAAATCTCAGCCCCTTTGCTTGATAAATGTGCTCAACAATCTCTTGGTAAAGTCAAAAAATTATTCATCCTTTGCTTTTTCTAGCCAATTTCCTTTTCAAACTTCTCTCCTACTTTGCCAAGTGCCTTAACCAATTCTAGCATGTCCTTATACCAGTTATAAATGCATTTTATAACTTATGCCATGTAACAATGGCAGGTACTTTGTTTTTAAAAAAGTCAGTACTTAGGGCGGCGCCTGTGGCTCAAAGGAGTAGGGCGCCAGCCCCATACGCCGGAGGTGGCAGGTTCAAACCCAGCCCCGACCAAAAACCACACACAAAAAAAAATCAGTACTTACAGAAAGTTTTTGATGGATTATAATATTTATCTCCTGAGATTTCTCTTCTGTTCATATGAATTTTCTACTACAGCAATGTATGGGACCATATGCTACATAAATTTGCAGCTGTGGGTCAACAGATGAGAATATAAATACAAGAAAAACAAAAATTGCCTGGATTCTTATCCTAGTTACAAGTAAAAAAAGCCTTGGTAAACCAGTTTTCAGCCAAGGAATTGAATGATTCTGTTCATGTTATAAACACCAAATGAATCTATTTGTTTGAATGGAAAATATTCATTTATTTAGGCAGGGATGGGCTGACATGGTGGTTCATGTCTGTAATCCTAGCACTTTGGAAAGCCAAGGTGGGAGGATCACCTGAGATGTGGAGTTCAAGAGCAGCCTGGGCAACACAGTCAGATGTCATCTCCAAAAAAAGAAGAAAACCTAGTGGGGTATAGTGGCATATGCCTGTAGTCCCGGCAACTCAGAAGGCTGAGGCTCAGGCAACAGAGCAAGACCCTGTCACTGACAAACTAACAAGGCAGAGGTGTATCAACTATGCCTTTGGAAAGATTCAGCATAAACTATCAGCATAAAAGCACCAATAGACTTAAGAACAGAGAATTTAATGCCCTCCACAGACTCAATGCATGACAACAGATGGAACTTATAATGTCATCTCACCACAGGCCCTCCCAAGCAGTCCTAATAAATTCTCTCAGATATACCAAGAGAAAAGCTCAGTACTATGCTTTGTAACTATTAATATATACTTAATGAAATCATAATAAAAATGAAAAAGAACCATTATGAATTGGGAGGGAGGGAGAAGCCCTCCATGTACAATCTTCCCTTAGTGTAGCACCCTCTTCCCTTTACCCTTTTAGCTGCTGCTTACCCTTCAAATCACATCTTTAAGCGTAACTTCCTTGTGGAAGTCTTTCATGATCACTAACAAGCCAACCCCCAGATTCAATCTAATTGCTCTTTGTATTTGTTCATGGCTCTAGCACTTTCCCTTCGATTGTAAATATGTTTGTGATTTAATTAATGTCTACTCCTCTAACTATACTAAAAACTCCATGAAGGCAGAGGTATATGTCTTGCTATAGTATTCCTAGGGCCCAGAAAACACAGAATGGTTACGGTAATATGTCTTGAATGAACAAATAAATGAATAGATGAATGTATAAATTATAAAGACCGTACAATAAAAAAATCTCTTCAATAAATGGTTAAAGAAAAAGATCTTCAGAGACTGGCTCATTTGTAGCAGGCAAAAATATCCTAAACAATGAGGTACCATGAAAAGCACAGAATTCACTTACCAGTCAGAAGACCAAGGTTCCAGTCCTAGTTTAACCAATATAATCATATATAGCACACCTCACTATACTTTCATTTCCTCAACCAGAAAATGGGGAAATAACAAAAATACTTGCACCTTATAAACTCGCAAGGCTATTTTAACAATTAAATGCAAATGATGTAAAAACTCTCGGTACACAGATTCTTTTAAAAGAAAAAATAGTAATAGGAGCAATATTGTAATGGAAATAAAAATTACTTTTTGTTAGCTTAATAGTGGTCATCCTAAAGGTAGTGATGTTTTTCATCCTGATTAAGAAAAAAATATCAGGAAAGCATAGTGGCTAATGCTAATAATCTTAGCACTCTGGGAAGCCAAGGCAGGAGGATCCCTTGAGCTCAGGAATTCAAGACCAACCTAAGCAAGAGAGAGATCCCCCTTTCCCATCTCTGCTAAAAATAGAAAAAATAGCCTGGTGTTGTGATGGGAGCCTGTAGTTCCAGCTACTTGGGAGGCTGAAGCAGGAGGATCACTTGAACCCAGGAGTTTGTGGTTGTTATGAGCTAGTCTGATGCCATGGTACTCTAGCCTGGGTAATAGAATGAGATGAGACTTTGTCTCAAAAAAACAAAACAAAGCAAAACAACAACAATAAAAAAACCCCCATGGGTCATAGAGTGTTTTTTTTTTAGACAGAGTCTCACTATATCGCCCTTGGTAGAGTGCTATGGTGTCACAGCTCACAGCAACCTAAAACTCTTGGGCTTACACGATTCTCTTGCCTCAGCCTCCCAAGTAGCTGGGATTACAGGTACCTGCCATAGAGTGATTTTTTTAAAACTTTTATTTCATCATGTTTCACATGAAGCAATTCTGAAGGATAAGGAATGGTATTTGGCTACTCTGCTCAGGTCAGGAAATGAAGGTAAAAATCATAAAGAAAGGAGATTCTTTTATTTATTTATTTATTTATTTATTTATTTATTTTTGAGACAGAGCCTCAAGCTGTCACCCTGGATAGAGTGCTGTGACATCACAGCTCACAGCAACCTCCAATTCCTGGGCTCAAGCAAGTCTCCTGCCTCTGCCTCCCAAGTAGCTGGGACTACAGGCACCTGCCACAACGCCAGGCCATTTTTTGGTTGCAGCCACCATTGTTGTTTGGCGGGCCCGGGCTGGATTCAAACCTGCCAGCTCAGGTGTACGTGGCTGGCGCCTTAGCCCGTTGAGCCACAGGCACTGAGTCAGGAGATTTTTTTAAGAGCCTATCACATGGTAGGTACTATGTTACAGATTTTACATCCATCCTATCATTCAATCCTCACCATAACTTTGTAAGATAGATATTATCCCAATTTTACCAAGAAGAAAAGTGAAGGCTCAGATAGGTTATGAAATTTTCCTAAGGTTATTCACTACAAAATAGCACCTCCATGCTCATAATCTAGACTTTGTCATTACTATTAACTGCTTCTTGGCTTTTATCCCAACTTCAGTTATCTCTGACCAATACCTCCTAATTCCACTCATGCCCTTCAGAATTTTGACTCCAACAAGCAATCCTGTAAAAACTCACAATCCATTCGATCCTTTCCCCTTTCCACTGTCTCTTATCCCTCTCATAATCTCCCTTTCTCGGTTCCCTACCAAGACTAGGATTCATGATCTATCATAATCACTCCCTTATGTATACCCTTTCTTGCCTCTTCTCTTTCCAGCTTTATAAATTACAAGCTCCTTCCCTGCACAAATCCAAAACTCTGTTTATACCATACCAAAGTCTATAGTAGAATGTAGCTGGAGAAAAAGATAATCATTTTGCCTGGTCTCACTTTAAATTGATGTCAGATGAATTCTAGTAATCCCTCAGTGCTACCCAGCAATCATACCATATTCCCTTAATCTATTTATATTCCCACTCTTCTCACACAATTATTTCCCAACTTCTTATCTCTTCTTAAAAACCTAGTATCGGCTCGGCGCCTGTGGCTCAATGGGCTAAGGCGCCAGCCACGTACACCTGAGCTGGCGGGTTCGAATCCAGCCTGGGCCCACCAAACAACAATGACGGCTGCACCAAAAAAAAAAAAATAGCCAGGCATTGTGGTGGGCGCCTGTAGTCCCAGCTACTTGGGAGGCAGAGGCAGGAGACTCGCTAGAGCCCAGGAGTTGGAGGTTTCTGTGAGCTGTGATGCCATGGCACTCTCTCCAGGGTGACAGCTTGAGGCTCTGTCTCAAAAAAAAAAAAAAAAAAAAACCTAGTATCACCACACTTTCAGCTAACAATGAAGCTATCAGCAATGGCCACATGTTCCCACCACTCTGCCAATCTCCCTGTCTTTGCACCCACACATTCTGCCATCCTTCCTATTACTTGCATTAACCACCCATGCTCTAAGGGCCTTCACATTCACACTACATTATATAATCTCTTGCTCAAGAATGTCAATCCAGTCATCTCCTACAATGACAATTTTTCCCCTTCTACTAGATCATTCTCGTGAGCAAATGTGCTATGTTTCCATTTAGAAAAATGTAACTCTCCACCAACCCTCTATTTCTCTCCAGCACCACCCTAATATCTGCCCCCTTTCACACAAAACTCCTTCAAAGAATTGTTTGAAATTACTGTTGCCACGTTTTATCTTCCTGGTGTCTTTTGATTCATTCAAATCAGACTTTGGCTATCTACTACTCTTTTGAAATTGCTTTCCAACATCATTAAAGATCTCCTATGGTTAATCCCAATAGTTAATTCAAATCTCCTTATGGTTAATCCCAATAGTTAATTCAAATCTTGGTCCTATTATTCAACATAGTAGCAGTACTAACCTAGTTTACCCTTCTTGAACTGCTCTCTTCACTTGACTTCCACATCATTCTCTCTTAGTCTACTCCTACCTTTACTGGTTCTTCTTCATTTCACTGCCTTGTAAATGCTGAAGTGCCCCAGAGTCAGACCCAAGGTTTCTTCTCTTCTCTCTTTAGACGAGCTCATCTGTTCTCATGGCTTTAAAGACAATCAATATGCTGACTACTCATGAACTTTTAATTCCTGCCCAGACATCTTCCTTAACCTCCAACTGCCTATTTAACATATCCAACTTGTATATTTGCTAGGCATCATAAACCCAACATGTTCAAAACAAAGTTTCTCATTTTCCTAAAATATGTTCTGGCAGTCTAGCCTATCTCATTGACAGCTACTCAAACTTTCTAGTTGCTCAAGACAAAAACCCTAGAATCAACATTGATTCCTCTTTTTTCCTCTTACACCCCATATCTGCACCATCAAGAAATTCTGTTTGGAATTTGATTACTGCCCAGCTCCTTCACTGTGACCACCCTGTTTTGAGCCACTATCACACTTTGTGCCTGGATTATTCCAAGATTCTCCTAGCATCCCTCTGTTTCTGCCTTGTCCCCCCTAATGTCTATGCTCTATAGTAAAGCTGCAATGTCATTGCTTCTTGGTACTCTCTATTCTCTTTACTAGGGTTACTGGTCTTTATCACCAATGGACATATATGTTTAATTATTCACTTGTGTGTTTATTTATTTATTTATTTTTGGAGACAGAGAGTCTCACTTTGTCACTTTTGGTAGAATGCTATGGTGTCATAGCTCACAGCAACCTCAAACTCTTGGGCTCAAATGATTCTCTTGTCTCAGCCTCCCAAGTAGCTGGGACTACACGTGCCCACTACAATACTTGCCTACTTTTAGAGATGAGGTCTTGCTCTTGCTCAGGCTGGTCTCGAACCTGTGAGCTAAGCAATCCACCTGCCTCGGCCTCCCAGAGTGCTAGGATTACAGGTATGAGCCACCTCGCCCGGCCTTCACTTGTATATTACCTATCTTCCCTCACTGGAATGTGGGCTCCCTGCAGCAGAAGCTTTGTTTTATTTACTGCTATGCAGTAGCACCTAGAACAGGGTATAGCATAGCAGGCACTCAATAAAACTGGAGGAGATGAGAGGGAATGATGGAGCCTAGATTTGAACTCTAATTTCCCTGGCTTTCAAACCTCTGCTCTTCTGCTGACATAAGGTTGTTCTCAGTTGCAGTAACAATGCTAAACATAAAAAAAGAGTCTTTTCCTTCTCATAAAGTTACATTAAAACTTGTGTATCCTAAATTCTTTGCATACATCCTATATGATTTTTGTCTTAAACCTTCTGTACCATTATTTTCTTATTTTTTTTTTTTTTGAGACAGAGCCTCAAGCTGTTGCCCTGAGTATAGTACTATGGCATCACTGCTCACAGCAACCTCCAATTCCTGGGCTCAAGTGATTCTCCTGCCTCCGCCTCCCAAGTAGCTGGGACTACAGGTGCCCGCCACAATGCCTGGCTGTTTTTTTTGGGTTTTTTTTTTTTTTTTTTGGTTGCAGCCGTCATTGTTGTTTGGTGGCCCGGACTGGATTCGAACCCACCAGCTCAAGTGTATGTGGCTGGCGCCTTAGCCACTTGAGCCACAGGCGCCTAACCTTTCTTATCATTTTTTGTTAAACTGACTTACTTTTTAAAATAAAATATGTACCTTACAATCTTATGTCATTATTCTAAATGAAAAACAAATAACCATTTGCCATAATAAAGTTATAACTAGTACAATACAAAAAAATTCATTCATATACCATCTAAGATCATACTGTGAACAATTTCTTGTATGGGTATCATACTGGAAAACAAAGAATTTTCATGGAAAGAATTTTTCATAGAGAAATAAATCAATACATTATTAATAAAGCAACTGTTAAATTCTTAACAAAATCTTAACTGTGGTAGTGATCACACAAATCTACATGTGGTGAAACCACACAGAATTTAATATGCACATCACAAATGAGTGCATAAAAAACTGAGGAATTCTGAACTAGACTGGTGGACTGTATATTATCAACTTCCTGGTTGTGAGACTGAACTATAGCTAATCAAGATATTGTTCCTGAGGGAACTGGGTGAAGACAATAAGAACAGCCCTTTGGTGTTTTGTTTGTTTGTTTTGAGAGAGGGTCTCACTCTGTCATCAAGGCTGGAGTGCAGTGGCACTATCACTGCTCACTGTAGCCTCAAACTCGTGGGCTCAAGTGAGTCTCCTGCCTCAGCCTCTCAAGTAGCTAGGATTATAGGCACATGCCACCACACTTGGATAATTTTTCTGTTTTTTATAGATACGCGGTCTTATTATGTTGCCCAGGCTGGTCTCCAACTCCTGGCCTCAAGCATTCCTCCCACCTCTTTGTGTTATTTCTTACAACTGCATGTGAAGCTACAATTACCTCAAATAAAAAGTCTTTTTTAAATGTAACAAATAAAATCATAGGTCTTCCCTAGGCCTAGAAGTATAGCTTCCTATTAGCACTACACCTCAAGAAGACTCCAAACAATGTGATAAATTCATAATCTAAGATTAATTTAACCCAGGCATGGTACTCACATTTGTAACCCCAGCATTTTGGGAGGCCAAGGCAGGGTAATCTCTTGAGGCTAGGAGTTCGAGACTTTATGCTAGTCTCGATCTCAACAAAAAATCAAAAACACAAATTAGCGAGGCATGGTGACATGTACCTATAGTCCTAACTACTTTGGAGGATGAGATAGGAGGATGGCTTGAGTCCAAGAGTTTGAAGTTGTAGGGAACTATGATGGTGTCACAGTACTTTAGCATGGCCAACACAGCAAGACACTATCTCTAAATTTAAAAAAGATTAATTTATATATCAACTGATAACAAGGAGAAAGTATAGTGTTCTGGTAAATAAGTGTTCATGTATTGTTGTTCTTGATAGTACAAAAGTACGAAAGGAGAACAATGGAAGCCCACGTACTAATGACAGGGAGGAAGAGTGACTTCAATATAGTAGAGGTATGGTAAGAACTGAAATAACAACTGCACTGATGTGCCCAAGGGTTGGGAAACCAAAGATGAAAGGAAGAGAAATGGACATAGATGAGGAGAGAAAGGTAACTTGAGGCTAGGTTTCTTCCTGACTTTAAATACTATACAAAGAAATTTAAATTTCATCCTATTGGCAAGGAGAAACAATAGAAGATTTTCCAGCAGGAGGGTGACAGTAGGCCTATTCTATAGAGATAAAAATAGAGTTTCTGGCATTGTAGCAAATGGAATTGTGAGAGGAAGAGATCACAGGCAGAGAAACAGCTACTTAATACTCCGTGTATGAAAAGAATAGTTCTAGAAAGAAGTTGAGTTGAGGGCAGCTGAATTTTTTTCCCCAAGCTGAGAAGTTAATAAAAATATATGATCATTATCAATTCACATATAATACTTAAAACAAAAATATGGATAAGATTACTTAGAAGAGTCACTAGAGAATTGAAGGAACTTTAAGAAACATTTACATAGAAGGAATGGAAATCCTTAAATGCTTAAAACTTGTCCTCTAAGATTTAAAATTAAAAAAGCCCAAGAGAAAGTAGTTTTCAGAATTCTAGTTTCCAGGCAAATTAGGATAATTTAATGAAATTAAATGGTGTACATATCCTCAGATTGGCAAACAATTTAAAAGACTAATCACAGGCACTGGTAACAAATAAAAATGGGTAATTTTCAATCATGTTAGAAGGAAGGTAAAATGTATTGATACAATTTATGCAGAACAATTCCCAATATCAACATTTTATTTATTTATTTTTTGTTTGTTTGTTTTTCTTGCAGTTTGGCTGGGGCTGGGTTGGAACCCACCACCCTCGGTATATGGGGCCAGCGCCCTACCCACTGAGCTACAGGCGCTGCCCCCAATATCAACATTTTAAATGTAGATATATAAATCCTTTGACCCAGCATCTCCCCCTCTAATAATTTAGCCAACACATATACTTTCACAGTGTGCAAAACTATGTAGGTTCAGGAGTTATTCACTACAGCATTATTAGTAATAGTAATAAACTAAACAACTACAAACAAGGAAATGGATAACAAAACCATAGTTTATCCATACTGTGGCAGTGAATAAAAGCAGCCACTAAAAAAATGCAGGATCTGAACCTATTGACATGAAAAGATGTCTAGAATAGACTCTTTAAGTGTGAGGATGTGTTACAGGAACATATGTAAATAATTATTGCAGTTCTGTTAAAAACAGCAAACTATGTTCATGTATGAGTTATACAGAAAAAAATATGAAAGAAAAAACCATAGGATTTTAACAGCAATTACTCTAGGGGAGTAGAAACATGATGAAGCTAAACTTTATACTTCTTTTTTTTTTTTATAAAAATATTTAACGCTTCACAAATTTGCATGTCATCCTTGTGCAGGGGCCATGCTAATCTTCTCTGTATCGTTCCAATTTTAGTATATGTGCTGCCAAAGCGAGCATTGGACTTTATACTTTTTATACTCTTTTGTACCATGTCCTACTTAATCCAAAGCATGTATTACTTGGATAAGATTTTTTAAAAGTACCAATGCAAATATAAATAGAAAAAAAAAATTAAATGGGAAACTCAAAATGACTAAAAGTACAATAAACTGTGAATAAACAAACAAACAAGCAGAAACCCTGGCAATTGATATTCTTACCCTTAATCTACTATCTTTTTCCATAATGGCACCATTGTCCTCTCAGTTGCCTAAATTGAAAAACCTGGGAGTCACTGTATAATTCTCCCTTTCCCTCCTTCTACCCCATTCTTTTAGTCAGTAAATACTTATCAAGTACCTTCTACATTCCAAGAGCTATTTAGGTATTAAGAAAACCATATGTGTAGTTTGCCTCAGAACAGATTTGACAAACAAAAAAATAAAATTTTGCTCAATCATTTGAGCTAAAATTTTGCTCAATCATTTGAAGTCTTGTAGCTTTATTCTCTGATATCTCCCCCATGATGCAATTTATACTATCATTTTCATGGTTCAAATAAGAGATGATAAGGGATCAAATTCCTGCAATTCTATCCTTTCCAAATTTTTCCTTACACTTCTCTAATATACTATCACTAAAGAGAACCTGATCACATCATTCCTCTTATGGAAATTCTACAATGCCTCCATTATCTTCCAAATAAGAAAATAAACTCTATAAATGATATGAAAAGTCCCTGATGATGCCTACCTGTGTATCCTCCATCTCCACCACTCTACTTATCCTCCGACCTATATACTTCACACCAGCCATACTTGAATTGCTCATTATTATTAACTAATACTCATATCTTCTCATGTTCCATGCCTTTAAGGTATTACTTCAGCTTAGAATTCCTTTTAGCAAACTGCTGCACACTCTTTAAGACTCTGCTGTATAAGCCTTGGTTTTCTTTTATGGTCTCAAAGGACTTCTGCTATGTATGACCCAGTACCACAGCTGTTTTAGTGGTTATCTCCTGTAGGCTCCCAAAGGCCAGACATCATATCTTCTAGTCTCTCTAATCCTAAAGTCTACTTTAACAGCTGGCATAGGGTAGACATTTCATATGTATCTCATGAATAAAAAAAGAAAGAATGTTTAAATAGCTATGTGACCCTGAAGTAAGGCATTTAGCCTGAGATGCAGTTTCCTAGTATATAAAAATAATTATATCTACCGTATTACAGGTTTGTTTTGATAATCATGGGAAAAGAGTTAAATTTCGTGGTATAGTGTCTGGCATATAGTAAATACCTAGAAAATGCTGGCTTAAAACACTTTTTAAAATTAGGTTTTATAATCCAGCCAGGGAGAATAGATTTATTATCCTTATTTCTTTGGTAACCTGAACTCTGAATTTCAAATAAACTTGGCATATAGCTTTCTATGAGTTGGATGCTTTTTCACTACACAACAAGCAATCTCTTTCTTGATTAGGCTAATTTCCTTATACCAGCAACACTGAACATATCATCCTCATTCTCATTGCAAAGTTCTATTTCATTTGTCTTGTTTGCCTAGAATTTCATCTCTTTTTTCTCCTTAGCTGAACTTTATAGATACAGAAAAGTACATGAGGAAATCTTATTTTTATTTGCTGTTTTGTTTTAATATTCTTTTTTTTTTTTTTTTTTTTTTGAGACAGAGCCTCAAGCTGTCGCTCTGGATAGAGTGCTGTGGCATCACAGCTCACAGCAACCTCCAATTCCTGGACTCAAGCGAGTCTCCTTCCTCCGCCTCCCAAGTAGCTGGGACTACAGGGGCCCGCCACAACGCCCGGCCATTTTTTAGTTGCAGCTGTCATTGTTGTTTGGCGGGCCCAGGCTGGATTTGAACCCACCAGCTCAGGTGTACGTGGCTGGCGCCTTAGCCCATTGAGCCACAGGCGCCGAGCCTGTTTTAATATTCTTTATTGCAATTATAGATGTTCTAGCTAGTATGCCATCTTTTAAGTTATCTGTCACTACTGTGAAGAATTATTAAGGTTTCTTGTATATACTTTAGTTTTCTATCCCCATTGCCACTTTCTCAAGAAATTCTTTGATAATGTCAGTCTTCACTGACAATTCAATGGCTTTATTTCATACTCACACTCCAAACTATGTACTTCAATACTGAGCTCTTAATTACCCTGGATTTTCTGCTTTTGCTTCATGGATATTAGTTTTAATTCCAACCAGATTGTAAACTCTGAAGTCTTTGACTTCTGTGTCCTCCGACTAAATACAACCCTTAGCATAAGAGACTATAAAATACAACCCTTAGCACAACAGACTATAAATGCTTCTAAGTTAACCTCAAAAAAGACATCAAATTCTAAACAAAATTATAAATACTTTTAAGAAATCAGTAGGTCACTGAGGACACAATTTTTATTATATCATCATTTGCCTTCTTTAAATTTGTGTGGGATAATAACTAGCAAACTTCTGAGTGCCTCATTTAAGCAAACACAGACATTTCTAAAATAAGTATTGTGCTAAAAGAATGCTCTTTTCCTTAAAATATTTTACTTAGAAACTTGTTGAAATAATGTGTTTCATCATAGTCACTCAGAACACAATTTGTGTTACACTGTCATCTATCTTCTTAAAATCCCATCATGTTGGTATTAATTAGATAAATCATAATCTTTGCTTAGACACATGAAAATGATCTATTTTACATAGATTACCTACATGTTATGAAACATTAAAAATTTAATAATTTTGATATTATGTTTAAAAACACAGTAGAGGAAAGAAATAATTCTTTTAACAACTAGAATATTACATTATCTATGTGTGATATGGCTCTAATTGAAAACACTTTTTTTAAAAAAATAGGCAAAAACTACTTAGTAAGTTACCTGTAATCATTCCGATCATCAGCTTTTACTCCAGGCCAATCTCTCTTCAGGTATTGACTAGCCAACTTCTGAATCCCCTGTTGAAAAAAATACATGTTTTTTTCTAAAGTAAGTATTGTGCTATAAAGGAATCTCTTTTCCTTAAAATATATTACTAAGAAAATCCCAAATTTAAATTTAATTCAGGATTAAATTTAAGTAAAAAATTTACTTAAAGTAAATTTAAGTAAAAAAACCAATGATAAATAGAACACTTCAACTTTCTTTCATTACTGTCCAGTTTCCATTTTTAGGAAAAAATTGTAAGGATGAGAAAACTAAAACTTAACTGATATGTCTTTGACTTCACCAAACTATTTCACTAGCCATAAAAGCAAGCAGCCTCTGACATATCACAGGGAACACAGCTGTCCATCTCCACAGAGCTGCTTATGTAGCTTGTCATCTGAGTTTCCCACAATTTCTTAGCTGTGGCACAAATCGCCTTTATAAATCCCAGCAACCAAACTCTCATATACCAGGAGAGTAAAAAAATATTCAATTTGGCTCGGTGCTCATAACTCAGCAGGTAGGGCGCCTGCCACATGCACTGGGGCTGGTGGGCTCTAACCCAGCCTGAGCCTGCTAAACAAAAAAACAAACAAACAACAACAACAAAACAGTCAGGCATTGCTCTGGGCGCCTGTGGTCCCAGCTACTAGGGAGGCTGAGGTAAGAGTTTGAGCCTAAGAGTTTGAGGTTGCTGTAAGCTGTGATGCCATAGCACTCTACCAAGAGCGACATAGTGAGACTCTGTCTAAAAAAAAAAAAAAAAATTCAGTTTGGGGCAAATATACATTGACTTGTATAATTAATAAACAAAGCTTGGTGCTAGTCCACTCTAGAAATTCTCAAGACAGATTTTAAGGGTTTTTGTTTTATTTTAAATAATACCATGACACAAGTCACTACAAATTAAAAAAATTAGTTTAAAAAGAAATATATTCACTTACTATTATCCATAAACAACATCCATGTAGGGTATAAGGCTTTGAACAGAGAAGACCATTTTGTTATGAAGTGAGGTTAAACTACACATTCCAATTATATATTGTATTACTTTGGTTTTTTTAATTGATTATTTTTAATTATGGGTACATAATCGTTGTGTATATATACTTATGAGGGCCATGTGATATTTTGATATAGCATACAATGTGTAATAATCAAATCAGTGCAATCAGGGTATCTATTCACTTCAAGTATTTATCATTTCTTTGTGTTAGGAATATTCCAGTTCTACTCTTAAGTACACCATAAAACTTACTGTTGACTAGAAACACTTTGTTGTGCTATCAAATATTCTTTATTCTATCTAACTATATTTTTGCATCCATTGGCCATCCCCACTTTATACCCTGCTCCCTCCTTTCCTTCTCAGCTACTGGCAACCATCATTCTATTCTCTATCTTCATGCAATCAAGTGTTTTAAATATTTAGCTCCCACAAATGTTTGAGAATATGAGAAATTTGTCTTTCCGTGCCTGGCTTGTTTCACTTCACATAATGATTTCCAGTTCCACCCATGTTGTTGCAAATGACAGGATTTCATTCTTCTGTATGGCTGAGTATTATTTCCTTGTGTGTTGTAGCACATTTTCTTTATCCATTCATCTATGGATGGATGCTTATGCTGATATCAAATCTTGTCTATTGCCAGCAGTGTTGTGATAAACATGGGAGTGCAGATAGCTTTCCGACATACTGATTTTCTTTCTTTTGGATACATACCTAACAGTGGAATTGTTGGGTCATATGATAGATAGTTCTATCTTTAGTTTCTTGAGAAACCGCCTAGTGTTCTCCACAGTGGTTGCACTAATTTACATTCCCACCAACAATACATGAGGGTTCGCCTTTCTCTACATCCTTGTCTGCACTCATTACTGCCTATCCTTCAGATAAAAGCCATTTTAACTGGGGTGAGATGATATTTCATTGTAGTTTTGAGTTGCATTTCTCTGATGACTAATGATGTTGAACATTTTTCCATGAACTTATTGGCAATTTATATGTCTTCTTTTGAGAAATGTCTACTCAGACCTTTTGCCCATTTTTTAATTGGATTATTTGATTTTTTTCCTATTGAGTTGTTGGATCTCAGATGGATGGTTTGCAAATATTTCCTTCCATTTTGTGGATTACTGCTTCATTTTGTTGATTGCTTCCTTTGCTGTGCAAAAGCTTATTAGGATGATGTGATCCCAAATGTCTAATTTTGCTTTGGTTGTTGGTGCTTTCGAGGTATTACTCAAAAAATCATTGCCCATACCAATGTCCTGGGAGCATTTCTCCAATGTTTTCTTCTAGCAGTTTCTTATTTTCAGGCTTAGATCTAAGTGTTTGTTTTTTTTTTTTGTTTTGAGACATAATCTCACTATGTCACCTTGGTAGAGTGCCGTGGTGTCTCAGCTCACAGTAACTTCAAACTCTTATGCTTAAGCAATTCTCTTGCCTCAACCTCCCAAGTAAGTGGGACTACACACGCAGGCCACAACACCCGGCTATTTTTTGTTATAGCTGTCATCGTTGTTTAGCAGGCCTGGGCTGGGTTCAAACCTGCCAGCTCCAGTGTATGTGGCCAGAACCCTAACCACTGAGCTATGGGCACTGAGACTAGATGTAAGTCTTTAATCCATTTTGATTTGACTTTTGTATATGGCATAAGATAAGGATCTAGTGTTCATACTTCCCCATATGGACATCCAGTTTTCCCAGCACTATTTATTGAAGGGACAATCCTTTACCCAATATATATGCTTGGCACTTTTGTTGACAATGAGTTCACTAAATGTAGTACTTTTATTTTTTATTTTATTTATTTATTTTTTTTAGAGACAGAGTCTCACATTGTCGCCCTTGATAGAGTACTGTGGCTTCACAGCTCACAGCAACCTCCAGCTCCTGGGCTTAGGCAATTCTCTTGTCTCAGCCTCTCAAGTAACTGGGACTATAGGCGCCCACCACAACGCCCGGCTATTTTTTTGTTACAGTTCGGCGAGGCCGGGTTTGAACCCACCATCCTCGGTATATGGGGGCTGGTGCCCCACTCACTGAGCCACAGGCGCTGCCCAATGTACTACTTTTAGATAGGAATATATGTGGTCCCCTAACAGTATACCAGGGCCTAATGTGGCTATAGAAATAATTAATGTTGGGATATTCATTTATATGCACATATACATGCAATTCTAACAAGAATACAATGCTGAAATGAAGGACAATAACATTAATTAATAAATTGACTGCTTTAAGTAAGAGCTGTTCAAGTAAAATCAATGCCACACTCTATACATGGTACCTTTCTGTTCAGGTCTGTTACCAAATCTATTTGACTTAATTAAATCCATTACTTAATGCCTCTATTTTAATTCAATGAATCCAAAGGGTAGCAAGAACTGTAAGAGAAGCTCCTTTGAATTTCAAGTTCTTCCTGAACTTAGCAATAGTCTGGTTTTTCTAGGCATTGTGTATTCTGAGAACTCACATCTACAATACTTCCACTTAATATAGCTTGTATAATACTTTGAAGAATCTGATTACTAAGTTTTCTCTGAATATGTACAGTATTGTTTCACTTTCCACCTTGTTCATACTGCTGCCTATTTCACTGCATGAAATATTTTCTAACAACTCCATTCCTACTTGCTGAGTTCTTACCCTCTTTTAAAACTGATTTTTAAATTTCCTAATATAAAACATTCAGAAGTATCTATAGGAAAAAGTGAAAAGTTTCACTGCTTAGGTATTTAGTATCATTAATTTTATTTCATTAAAGTATAATAGTTTTATCATTCTTTCTGCATTTATTAGTTATATTTTGTTAAGGACTATGCCTCCCAACCTATTTGGTCATACTGAGGTATGGTACTTAACAAGAAAGACAGGATGAATACCTGATGTCCAGTTTTGGTCCAAAGATGAACAATGCATTTTTAAGGTAACATGATGAACTCATGTATTTTAAACAACAGATGTATTCCAATTAATTACAGTCACTAGTCTAGGCTTGTAGGAAGTTGGCTTCCATACCATGACCCCAATAAACTGTGATCTATTACATATTACAGTTCTTGTCCTAGACCTGAAATAGCTAGTTTTCCAAGCAATCCTGATTCCTTTCAGAGAGAAACCAGAGATCACAATCTAGGCAAGTCCTCACCCTTCAGGTTTTATTTTGTGTCTTTCTCTCAAGGCTTTTTCCAATCACAGTATACAAAAATAGCTTTACCTCTACCCAGTTACACTCTCTCTCACACACAAACCTATTTATTCATATTCCTTATACACTGTTACTTTCTGGGTTAGAAATTTTTTTTTGTCTGTTTACTCACTAAAAGCTCCATCAGTAGGGATGTTACCCTTCCTTTTTTTAAAAATCACTATATTCCTAGGCAGAGAGCCTAGAAGTTAGTTGATGCCAATAATATCCACTGACTGCATTAATAAATGTCACCTACATTATTCTGTTTCTATTGTGTAATACCCTTCTCCTTTTGCATTTTTGCCATTCTCAGTTAGAAACTTTTGGAACAAACCTTCCCTGGTTGCTAATGTTCATATATTCAAAGGAAAAAAAAAAAACTATACCAGAGTGCTGATAGTCTGATCAGGTGACTTTAATTTAATAAATAAGCTCCTTAGTAAAATTACAGTAAAAGTCAGGTGTGGTGGAAGGCTGAGGTGGAAGGAGAACTTAAAGCCAGGAGTTTGAGACCAGCCTAGGCAACGTAGGGATACTCTTATCTCTACCAACAAAACAAAACAAAAAATTAGCTAGGTGTGGTGATGTGTTTCTATAGTCCTAGCTACTTGGGGGCTGAGGCAGGAGGATCACTTGAGGCCTGGTTATGGCAACTATGATTGCACCACTGAACTCTAACCTGGTTGACAGAGTAAGCAAGATCTTATCTCCCCCCCTCAAAAATAATATATAGAGAGAGACAGATAGATAGATAGACACAGATATACATAGTTTGTAATTTTTTTTGACCATCCACACCATCAGAAGAGAATATGTATGTGGATATTCCAAAAGCAACAACAACAACAACAAACCCCAGAAGTTTATTCTCTTAGAAGGCGCTACATGTTATTTTTTATGAAGGTTCAAGTAAGTCAAGACCCCTAAATTCAAAGAATGCATTATCTGTAAAGAGGAATAAGAAGCATGCAATGTGAAATGCCAGGCAACACATGGGTTACTGCCAAATAAATAATAAATTGTGACATAAGGAAGAGATCATCTGATATTTTCTTAAGAAATCACAGTTAAATAATACGATAGTGACTTTTTTAGTTTAATCACTGCTAAAATGTTTACAGAACATGGGATATAAAAGGAGCCTCAGTTCATGAGTAGGACTAAGATATAAGGCAGAATGACAACACTCTAAATTTATATAGAACAGATGAACTAAACCAGCACTTTCACACATTTATTCCTCTTAATTCTACATGAGGTCTTATTATAACCACAAAGAAACAGGACAGTTTAAATACATTTATTAATGTTTACAATAATTAAAAATTGATTAAAAGTAAAAAAAAAGAAACTGGACAGTAAGAAGATACATAATTTACTTAAGATCATACAGTTTACACCTAGTTAAATTTGAGTTGGAATCCCAAGTTATCATTAAGTCTTTGCAAAAGGCTTCTTTTTAGAGTGAACTTTATCTAATTCTTTAAAGAAACTGTGAAATTACTTTAACTTATTAACTTTTTGTGCATTATAAATTGTAATAGCAATTTCTAGAGCTCTAAACCACAAAGCTGAACTGTATTAAACTGAATGAGCCCTTCAGAGATGAGATGAGGGATTCACGAGATTGACAAACAATGAGATCTTTAGATGAAAGACTTTATTCAAGTTAGTTCACAGAAACAGGAATCATGATTTCTGTGTGCTCCATGCAGCTGTTCAAGATCTAATCTGTATGGATGCTCAGAAATACTCTGTGGACATTATAGTGAAGGTCATAAATAATATTTCGTGTCTCTGTAAGCATTTTATATTTAAATTCACTAGTTTTCTTTTTATGTTATGCTTGTAGCTACATCTGATGAATAAAGGATTACTTATATAAAAATAAACTCACCCTAATTTGCTAAGGAAAATAAACCTATAGCTTTCAATTTTTTAAAAAATCTTTTTATTAATTCACTCCTACAGCCCACAGTAAAAAGTGTTTTTTAATTAAATTATGCCCACAGTATTACTCTCTAAAACTGGTCCACTAGACATTTAACATTTATTTATATTCACCTGAGCATCATTGGTGCATAATGTTGATTTGATTTGCAGTACAGTTCACTCTAGAGCGGAGGTTTCCATAAAGATGGTTCAATATACTCTTTGAACATGTAATAATATCCCACTGCAAGTTTTAAAAAAGCCCTCAGTTTCTGATGTTAGACTTGCTTTGTTTTACCTCTCAATAACACTTGCTGTATTGCTTTAACAATTGAATAAACACAAAGAAAGTCACTGTAGAGCAACACTGGGGAAACGGACTGATGGCTTAACCTTTGGCCTGTTTACTCCAGCAAACTGAGAGGAGTGTGGCACAGATTAGTCTGTAACCATTTCTTCCCCCAGCATATGGAGAAACTAATATTTAAATTTTACTAAAGGTTTGACATCAGATGGCTCTTAAAATTTTAGGAAAACATATTATTTATACACCGTACCTATCTGTCATGAAATTCTCAACATTATGCAAATGATCTTTCATAAAATTAACAAGTTCACTGCATAAGTTGTATACTAATCAAATATAAATTATGCAGTTTTTGTCTTTACTGTATTTTAAATTATTCCTGGCTCGGCGCCTGTGGCTCAACGGGCTAAGGCGCCAGCCACGTACACCTGAGCTGGTGGGTTTGAATCCAGCCTGGGCCAGCCAAACAACAATGACGGCTGCAACCAAAAAATGGCCAGGTGTTGTGGTGGGCGCCTGTAGTCCCAGCTACTTGGGAGGCAGAGGCAAGAGACTCGCTTGAGCCCAGGAATTGGAGGTTGCTGTGAGCTGTGATGTCATAGAACTCTACCCAGGGTG
>CAUYRH010088420.1:0-30809 GCA_963574655.1 Perodicticus potto
TGTGGTGGGCGCCTGCAGTCCCAGCTACTTGGGAGGTGGAGGCAGGAGACTCGCTTGAGCCCAGGAATTGGAGGTTGCTGTGAGCTGTGATGCCACAGCACTCTATCCAGTGTGACAGCTTGAGGCTCTGTCTCAAAAAAATAAATAAATAAATAAAAATAAAATAAAACAAAAATAGGAAGTTGACCATTCAAATTCTGGCTTAAAAGTCTTTCCATGATGCCTTACTTCCTGCGGATGAAATTCAAACTCCTCTATGTATCATATACACAAAACCCTTGGTAATCTGTGCTCTGATGAATTTGGCAGGTCTGTGCACGCATATTCTTGAGCCAGATCTAAATAGCCTTCCCTGAGCACCATGCTCTTCATCAGTCTGTAATGCCCATACCTCCCTTTTCTCCAGGGAAGTTCCTCATCAAGGCACAACCCTGTACAGCCTTCTCCCTAAAGCCTTTCCTTATCCCTGCTCTTCCTGCCCTTCCTCACTCTGACCATAGCACATAATCTTAATAGGCCATTTACCTCATGCACTTAAAACTGCCTGCACATCTCTTCCACATCACGTTGTGAGTTACATGTAGATAAGATATCTTTTGTATTTTCTTTGTATCCATAGCACTTAGCACCATGCCCCATGTTTAAGAAGCTCTCATTTGAGGCCAGGCATGGTGGCTCACGCCTGTAATCCCAGCACTTGGGAGGTCGATGAGAGTGGATTGCTTGAGCTCACAGGTTTGAGACCAGCCTGAGCAAGAGCAAGACCCTGTCTCCAAAAATAGCTGGGCATTGTGGTGGCCGCCTGTGGTCCCAGCTACTTGGGGGACTGAGGCAAGAGAATCACTTAAGCCCAAGAGTTTGAAGTTCTGTGAGCTGGGATGGCACAGCACTCTACTGAGGGTGATAAAGCAAGACTCTGTCTCAAAAAAAAAAAAAAAAAAGGAAGAAGCTCTCATTAAACAACAGGTAAGTGGGTGCTGATCTTCATCTTCAAGGTTCTGCAGCATTCAGCAGTCCTTTTAGAAGTCTCCAAGCATTTGTTGTCCAAAGCATTTTTCTCTTCTTTTTCCCCACACCTCTCTAGACCATCCTTTTTCCAGGGCACCTAATCCTTTCTATTCTTTGTTTTTCCTTTAATATTGACACTTCAGTAAACTCTGTTTCTGTTTCTTCCTTCTTCCCCCTGCACCCTTCCTTCCCTGCATGACATCACAACCTTTGTCTGTAAACATAGTCTGTGATATAACCAGCTTTACCATCGGCCAGAAGCAACCATCCCTGAAATGACCCTCTTCTGATGTTGCCTTCTCATAGCAGTGGTATTTCTCCAGCAATGAGATATGTTTTCAGCTTCCATGGCACAATGAATATTTTTATGTTTTTATATATTCTAGATTGAGTCAATGATGAGCTTTATGTCATCAATGAAGAATCAATGAATCAAAGATCTAAAGAGATTTCCAGGCCATAATAACCATGAAAACAAACAATAGTGTGTTTGTAACAGAACCAAAAAAAAAAAAAATCAGTGTGGGGTTAAGAGAATTGAGATAGAAATTAAACATAGTCACCTCTATTTTCTATTTCTATATAGGAAGACACTCATGGTGATTCATTGTGACAGCACAACCCTTAAAATGACAAGCCCACTCTAAAATGTAAATCCCACTGGCGTGGCCTCACTTAACTGATGTCTAGAATCCAGATATGAGGAAATTGCTCAAATCTGTGGAGATATTATAAAACATACATACCACTGCCCTTTGGAGACACCCCACTGGGAAGGCAGTAGCACATGGGAATTCTTCATCTCCAGAAAAGGCATTCTTGACTTCCCTTCTGTATTTGCCTTCACAGGATGAGAGAAGACGAGAACCATGTTCACTCATCACCCTGTTCACAGCATAATCATCTTACTTTGTTTAGCTTTGTCATTGAGTTCAGGCTCTGGCCTTAAAAAGGAGAATTTTATGATCCAAAAGGATAGGGATTATCTGAAAATTCCGTTTTCCCCCCAATGGAGAAAGCACAATTTACCAAAAGTTGTAATATTTTAGTGTGTGTTTGCATATGTTTTAAAGTAACCTGCTTCCCCTTAACTACATATCTTGAAGATTAAAGGCAATCACTGATTCCCCTCTTAGACTTACCATAAATTGTGCCCATCCCTGGCCACACAGCTATCAGAGAGTTGATGTAGTACATGATGAAATTCCTTAATGTCCACTTCAGATGACTTATCTTCTCTTTCTGGATGTCTGTTGACCTCAACTTTGCCCCAGAGCAATAGCCTGAAATGTGATCTTATCATTCATGTTCTACAAAGCTGTGAAAAAATAATTCCCTACAATAACTCTCTAGCGCTCATGTCCTAACTCTTTGTCTTTCTTGAGTGTCCAGTCAGACACTGTTGGCTGCCTACACAACATTTATCCCCCCCCAACTTCCTTAGAAACTCAACCCGGGGCAAATTTCTGCTCCTCCACATGGACATCTCCTGAGGTCAATCTGCCCTTTCTCCGACAAAAAGACACATGCATACATGTCCTCTTATTTCTCTGGATGCTGCCTGTGATCTGACATTTGTTTTCAGATGTGCCAACAAGATGAAAGACATCAGTAAACATAAACCTTATAACCTTTTGGCAATTTATGTGACAGGTACCTACCTATTTAATATTACATTATTAATGTCTTTGATTAGGAATAGCTACTATGAAGATAAGAAACTTATGCAAATGGAAGATTTAGTTTCAATTTATAGAATTCTAATAGGCATAGTTGTGTTTCTAGGCTTGAAACAATTGACAAGGATCAGTGATAGATCCTCCAGTCTTCGTGTCCTAAAGCACATGCTGGATATGGGGAAGAACCAGATCCAGCTTCTAACTTCAGAAAAAATCCAGTCCTTTAGCTCTGCCATGTAGGTAAAAATTACATAATGGGGTTCAAAAATCCCAGGCATGTAACCAGAAGATCAAGACCTAAAGCCTTACAGCTATGTGGACAAGCTAGGACCACAGAGCCTGGTTTTCTCACTGTGGGGCAAAGAATTGAATCCATTGATCAAGAAGTCCCTTAAGTTTCAATGCTTTTCTTTCTCCTGCCTCATTGCTCTAAGACTTTCAGTACTATTTTGAATGACAGTGGTGACAGTGGATATCCTTATCCTAGTTCTTAGAGGAGTGGCTTTTAGTCTTTCCCCATTCTGTATGATGTTAGTTATGAAGTTGTCATATATAGCCTTTATTATGTCAATGGATGTTTTTCTATGCCTAATTTGTTGAGAGTTTTCATCATGAAAGGATGTTGAATTTTATCATATGCTTTTTTTGGGGAAAAGAGAAGTCAAATTGTCCCTCTTTTCAGATGACATGATTTTATGTGGAGAAAAACCTATAGGCTCCACCAAAACCTCTTAGTACTTATGAATGAATTCAGTAAATTTGCAGGATATAAAAATCATTATACAAATATCAGTAGCATTTCTATACGTCTATAATCAACTAGCTGAAAAAAATCAAGAAAGCAATCCTATATACAATAGCTACCAAAAGAAGTCCTAGGAATAAATTTGATGAAGGATGTAAATTTGATGAAGAAGGTGAAAAACCTCTACAAGGAAAACTACAAAACACTTAAGAAAGAAATGAAGAAGATATAAATAAATGGAAAGACATCTCACAGCTCAAAAGAATTAATACTGCTAAAATGATCATACTACTCAAGCAAGCTACAGATTCAATGCAATCCCTATCAAAATACCAATAATATTCCTTACAGAAAAATTTTTAAATAATCCTAATATTTGTATTGAATCACAGAAGACCCTGAATGGCCAAAGCAATCCCAAGCAAAAAGAACAAAGCTAATGGCATCACACTACCTGACCTCAAAACATACTACAAAGGTATGGCAACCAAAATAGCGTGTTATTGGTATAAAAACAGACACATAGGCTAGGGCAGTGGTTCTCAACCTTCGGGTTGTGACCCATAGGAACTATATTAAAGGGTCACGGTATTAAGGAGGTTGAGAACCACTAGTCTAGGGGGATGGAACAAAGAACCCAGAAATATATCTAAATATTCATGGGCGCCTGTAGTCCCAGCTACTCGGGAGGCTGAGGCAAGAGAATCATCTAAACCCAGGAACTGGAGGTTGCTGTGAGCTATGACGCCATAGCACTCTACTGAGAATGACAAAATGAGACTCTATCTCTAAAAAATAAAAATAAAAATAAATAAATAAATAAATATTTATAGCTAACTAATTTCCTACAAAGGTACCAAGAACATGTACTTGGTATGTATGTTCTTGTTTGAAGATGGAAAAGGATACTCTCTTCAATGAAATAGACCCCTAAATATCACCACACATAAAAATCAACTAAAAATTGACTAATGGCCAGGTGTAGCGGCTCACACCTGTAATTCTAGCACTCTGTGAAGTCAAGGCTGGTGGATTTCATGAGCGCAGGTGCTCGAGACCAGCTTGATCAAGAGAAAGATCCCATCTCTTCTAAAAACAGAGAAACTGAAGCAAGACGATTGCTTGAGCCCAAAACGTTGAGTTGCTGTGAGCTATGACACCACAGCACTCTACTCAGATTGCCAGAGTAAGACTCTGTCTCAAAAACAAAAACAAAAACAAAAACAAAACAACCCCACTACATATTTAAGTTTAAGACCTGAGACTACAAAAAGTACTAGAAGAAAACAATAGGAGAACTGCTTCAGGATTTTGATCTGGGGAAATGCTTCAGAATTTTTATCTGGGTGAAGATTTTATGGCTAAGACCTCAAAAGCTCAGGCAGCAAAAGCCAAACAGACAAATTGGACTATATTAAACTAAAAACTTCAGCACAGCAAAGGAAACAATCAACAGAATGAAAAGAAAATATGTAGAATGGGAGAAAATAACTATAAACTATTCATCCAATAAGGGAGAAATATTCAGAATACACAAGAAACTGAAACAACTTAACAACAAAAAAACAAATAATCTCATTAAGAAGTTGGTAAAGGGCAGCACCTATGGCTCAGTGAGTAGGGCATTGGCCCCATATACAGAGGGTGGTGGGTTCAAACCCGGCCCTGGCCGAATTGCAACAAAAAATAGCCAGGCATTATGGTGGGTACCTGTAGTTCCAGATACTAGGGAGGCGGAGGCAAGAGAATTGCCTATGCTCAGGAGTTGGAGGTTGCTGTGAGCTGTGATGCCATAGCTCTCTACTCTGGGTGATAAAATGAGACTCTGTCTCTATAAAAACAAAAAAGAAGTTGCTAAAGATCTGAACAGACATTTCTGAAAAGAAGATATACAAACAGCCAACAAATGTATGAAAAATATTTAATGTCACTAATCATCATGGAATATAACTCATAACCACCATGTAATATCATTTTAACTCCATATAATTAATAGCTATTATTTAAAAAACCACACAAAAGTAACAGATGTTGTTGAGAATACAAGGAAAAGGAAACTCTTTCTCATACACTATTGGTGGGAATGTAAATTAGTACAATATTTATGTCAAACAATTTGGAAATTTCTCAAAAATGCTAAAAACCAAACCTCCAAACAAACCAGCATTCCTACTTCTTCTGGGCATTTATCCCAAGTAAAGGAAATCAACATATCAAAGGGATACCTGTGCTCATGTTTACTGCAGCACTATTCACAATAGCCAAGATATGGAATCAACCTAAGTGGTCATTGATGAACTAACCGATAAAGAGAATGTAGTGTATACATACACGATGAAATACTACACAGTCATTCAAAACCGAAATCCTGTCATTTGTAGCAGTGTGGATGGAACTGGAGGTCATTATGCTAAGTGAAATAAGCCAGCCACAGAAAGACAAATACGTTGTTCTCACTCACATGCAGGAGCTAAAAAAGTTGATTATGTAGAGGTAGAGAGTAGAATGACAGTCACCAGAGGACAGGAAGGGTAGCAAGGAGGGGTCGAAGAAGGATTGGCTAATGGATATGAACTTGTGGTTGGACAGGTAGAATAAGTTCTAGTGTTCAATAGCACAGTAGGGTGATGATAGTTAACCATAATATATTGTATATTTTGAAATAGCTAGAAGAAAAGATTTGAAATGTTCCCATCACAAAGAAATCATAAATGTTCAAGGTGATGGGGAAAAACCTTCACCTTCCACTTTACAGCGTGTTAATGAATGGTCCACATCGCAGAAAATGATGCCCTGACCTAAGACCTCAGAGGCACAGGAAGTATAAGGAAGGGACTCCCTAATTGTCAGGACAACTCTTTTTTTATTATTATTATAATTTTTTATTTTTACATATACATGTGTTAATTAGGTTTAGAGCATTTCATTCTTTTACTTCGAAGTAGATAGAAGACTAAATGAAATTTGCACCTCTTTGTGCCCCCCTGCTGCATAAATCTAGCAAGGGGACAGAGACCAGACTATACCGGGCTCAGAACAGGGGGCAGCCTGGGCATTTCAATCACCCAAATCCATCTCTAAGTTATTGATGCTGGGGCACAACAGAAAGGCAGATTCTGCATTTCCCTACAGACGCTAACTCTGAAAGCTCCAGGGACCTTCTCCGTTCATTTGGTGACTGTCCTTAAAGGAAAACTGTAGCCCTTCTGATGGTTAATTTTATGTCAACTTGGCTAGCTTGCAATATCCAGTTTTTGGTCAAACACCAGTCTGGATGTTGCCTTGAAGGTATTTGATGGGGTTTACATCAAAATCAGTGGATTGTGAATAAATCAGATGATTCTTCATAGTGTGGACCTCAACCAGTCAGTTGAAGGCTTGAGAGAAAAGACAGAGGTCCCCCGAGGAAGGAGGAACTCTGACCTTAGACCGCCTTTGAACTCAAGACTGCTACATCATCTCTTCCCTGGGTCTCCAGATTGAGGGCCTGGAGTGTCGATTTGGATTTGGGGTTGCTCGCCTCCATGATCGCGTGTGTCAAATCCATAAAATAAATCCCCTGCTATGTGTCCATACACGTGCTCATATACACAATACACACGCACTCACACGCACATTCTATTGGCTCTGTTTCTCTGAAGAATCCCAACGAAAACACCCCTAATGGCACAAATCCAAAGCGTCCTAAAACCATAGGAGAGAATCAAAGAACCAGCAGATCTGTGGGAGCTTCGGCACCTCATCTGGCTTATGTACTTCACCCAGCATGTGGAGCACTCTACAATGACTCATAGGAATTCCCAGATAGCCCCAGAGTAACCGCGATTACAATGGGAGGCGTAGGAAATTTGATTTTATGTCAAATTAATTTTTCATGTATGTCGATATACTAAAGCTGCTTCCCTTTTTTGTACTGAGTCTTTGCTGGTCTTGTGTGAAACATCCATTTTGTTTCTCTGTTCTGTTGCAAGGAACAAGTCTTTGTTTTCTATAGAACCTTCCTAGTTGGGCTCAGCGTTTTGCCTGGTGGTTGGCACGACTTTTCATCTTTTCCCTTGCTATAGTATTAACAGATAGGTATATAAAATAAATATATGGAGTCAAAGAATCTAGTACAAAGCTGGTTCTATTGTTTAGAACACCATCGAAAGTAACAAGTGAAATAAATCAACTTCCTTAATTCTTTTCTGGATTGAAGTGGAAAATGTATTACAAGAGGATCTGTTTAGAGACTTTCCAGGAAAGATTCAGGAAATATTCCCACATACCTGCTAATGAACATTCATGTAATTTTTTCTAATTTTCTGCAAAATGCTATAGAAATGGGAGGTCTGCGTAAGAAAATGACAATAAATTTGAATCACAGCATCCAAATTAAGTCAACACTACGATAGCTGGAAGCTGATGACTAATCTCTTTGGCTGAACTAATTTCTTGGACTATAAAATGAGTCTACATGAATAGATATGCCCAAGAGATCTATTAGATGGATACATTCGTATTGGTAGCATCTGTGCTCACTTAATAGGACTCCACATTTTGGTCTTTAAAATATATTCTCCATTATAGCACAAGAATATGGGGAAAAGGGCAAGGGGGGCGGGGGGAGGTTGGGTGGTGGGAGGGCGATTGGTGGGATCATACCTACGGTGCATCTTAGAAGGGTACAGGTGAAACTTACTAAATGCAGAATATAAATGTCTTCATATAGTGATTGCGAAAATGCCATGAAGGCTATGTTAAACAGTTCAATGAAAATATTTCAGATTGCATGTGAAGTCAGCACATTGTGCCCCATGATTGCACTATTGTACACAGTTATGATTTAATAAAAATAAAAATAAATATAAATATATTCTCCAGATCTTTTATCCACTGCTAAAAGCAAAGCCAAAAAAATGGCAAATACAGTCTGACTTCTGATCACCTGACTCTTTACAAAAATGACCTAAAGAGGAAATTAAAGTTTTGAGCTTTTCAGGTCCTTGAGTTCATTCTTCTATCTATAAAGGTGTTGGGCGAGAGAAGTTTCTGAATTGAGCTAATACCAGGAAACCCTGGAGATAATAATTTTCTCAACCTCCTTCCCAGTTGGACTAAGTTAGAATCTTCAGAAAGCGAGTTCCAGAACTTGGGTTTCATAAAAGATTGCCTGGCAATTCTGAGGCCACTGGGACCTGAGACCATTAATCTAATGATTGCTCCATCTTAATGTATTGTTTCAATTCTTTCCACGATAGCTGGAGACTCTCAGGAACTCAAACAACTGAGAGTAAAGACGAGGAACTGATTTTATCTTCTGCTTCGTATTTAATAGGGTTAAAAATATTTTCTTTTAGAGGTAGGCATTACCTGAGCTCGCACAGATCCTGGGACAGTGACATGGAGGGATGTGTGTCTAACCTGACGGTCTGCAATCTGGCCTATGGCGGGAAGCTGCAGGAGTTGAAGGAGAGAATCCTGGCCGATAAGTCCCTGGCCACTAGGCCTGACCAGGACAGCAGAACTGCCTTGCACTGGGCATGCTCAGCCGGGCATACAGACGTTGTTGAATTCTTGTTGCAGCTTGGTGTGCCAGTGAACGATAACAATGACGCAGGCTGGTCTCCTCTGCATATTGCTGCTTCTGCTGGCTGGGATGAGATTGTGAGAGCCCTTCTGGGGAAAGGCGCTCAAGTGATGCTGCCAATCAGAACGGCTGCACTCCCCTCCATTACGCAGCTTCCAAAAACAGGTGTGAGATTGCTGTCATGTTACTGGAAGGTGGCGCGAATCCAGATGCCAAGGACCACTACGAGGCTACAGCAATGCACCGGGCGGCAGCCAAGGGTAACCTGAAGATGGTTCATATCCTTCTGTGCTTCAAGGCGTCCACAGACATCCAAGACAGTGAGGGTGACACTCCTCTACACTTAGCCTGTAATGAGGAGAGAGTGGAAGAAGCGAAACTGCTGGGGTCCCAAGGAGCGAGTATTTACATTGAGAACAAAGAGGAAAAGACGCCCGTGCAGGTGGCCAAAGGTGGCCTGGGTTTAATACTCAAAAGAATGGTGGAAGGTTAAGCAGCTTGGATCTGTTCTTAACTTCGCCTGTTTTATTGTTGCCCCCAGTGTCCTGGAAACTAATGTTCTTGTGCGTAAGGCCTCGTTTATGAATGATGACGTTTTCTCACCTTCAAAGTCTATCATTCCTGCTGAGGTCCTTGTTCTAAGCTTATAACTTGCTTTCCAGGCATTGAATGACTGCTGAGACTAGCTGTTATCATATAGAATTCTGTATTAAATTGTGGTTAATTTTGAGTATGGGATTCTGTGGCTGTCGTGAGTCTTCAGCACCCTCCCATGCACTTTCGGACCCCCTCTGAAGCAGAACAACACAATAGCAATAGATCAGTTGTTTTTCTGGACGGTTCTAAGTGGATTCTATAATGTTCAGTTAAAACACATCCTCACTTGTTTTTCAAGACTCACTTAGGCCTATGCATATATTTCTGTTTTTTCAACCATGAGATTTAATTTATTTTTATGATAGAAGGAACACGTATATATTTGAGTGGACCAAATTTTAAGTTGGAGGGCATGCTCTAAACGAATGAAGAACAATAGCCCATGTACACACTTGTTTCTTTCATGAGCTTTCTCCCTCCAAAATAAGATGTATGGTTTTTAAAAGGAAGTTCTAAAGTACCTGTATTGAGTCATCTTATATGAAAAAAAAGTCAACCTTGTTAAAATATTTAACAAAAATATACTTTGATTTGTATTTCGGAAACTAAAAAATAAAATGTTGAAAGTTAAAAAAAAAATGTTTTCTTTGCTGGAGACTCAGATTCCTCCACTGAGTCGTAGCCTAGGTAACATTGCAGGGACAGCTGCCCACCCCGAGAAGACATCCTTGAGCTGCTCCTGTGTGTGAGCACCAGGCCCACCCTTCTCCCTGCGACAAAAGGCTTTGCTTCCTTCTGAAGCACAGCATTAATTGAGAAACTCTTGACATTGCTTTAATGTCCGGGAAAAATAAGAATCTGACACTTAGGTAAGAAACTGTCTCCCTGTGTAGGAGTTCATCTCCCCAGAGACTGAGGGACAGTTGCGTTTGGCAAATTGTGGATGGGCTTCGTTATTGAGTCTCACTTCCGTTGCATTCCTCAGTGTGCCTGGCCTAGGGGCTAAGCCAGCTCTGAAGGAAAACACAAGGAAAGGAGCTCAAAAGGCCACGCTGAATCATCCAGAGCCACCAGCCTAGGATGAAGCCTCTGGCAGTGGCCCATGGAGCTTCCAAGAGTCTACAAATCTGCTTTGCCTAAAAACTTCTAAATAGAGTGAAAACATTGTCTCTAAAATTACCTACATCCTTGAACTGGCTTGTACTTTTGACCTGGCCTACCTTCATGGTGGGGGATTCCAGCCATGTCCTACGGCTCACTTTGCAAAGGCGAACGTCCTTTCCTTGGATCTGAAACAACTTTTTCTCAGGTTCACGTGCTGACCTTCTAGAGTGCAACTGAACCGTGGCGCCTTCCTCAGCCATCTGTATCCCAGGGCACTAAGGACACTGAGGAAGCAGACAAAGTCCCTGCTTCAGTGCAGCTTACTGCTGGAAGGAGAGAGACAGCGAACAAGCCATGAAGAAAATACATGATACAGCAGTGACAGTGCTGGGCACAGCCACACGACGACAGGCGGTTTCAGGACCTGTGACCTGTGCAGCTGTAGAGGCCCCATCTCAGCAGGCCTGCACTTGAGACTTCCTGCTCTGTGGTCACCATCTCAATAGTCATAATCTTCTCTTTGTATCTGAGGTTGGTGAATGATGTCATCTGTGACAATGGGACATGCAATCGTTACCTGTGGAGCTTCAGCTTGTCCTGCCTTCTCTTGTCTCCCCAGGACAAATTCCCAGCTGCCTGATGGCCCTCCTGGCCCCCACCTGCCCTCCCTCTGCCACCCTGTGGCCCCAACTGGACCCGGGTGGGGGAAGGGCCATGTGGCACCTCAGGTGGGGCATGACAAGGTTTGTCCCCATCCTGGAGTTGGCAGCACCACAGTGATTCAGTGAGGACTAGGGGGTAGGCTCCTTTTCCACCCTAATCTCAAAACTTGGGGTATCGGTGTTGAGTTTGTAAGCCCCCCTGCAACTTGATGCCTGCCTGTGGCTCCCCTTTGCCAGTTTCCCCCTCCCACTGGCTGCCAGGCTGATGTCCCCGCCCAGTGGGAGCTGGGAGGTTGGCCAGGCATCTCCCCTTCCTCCAGCACAACCACAGTGGAGGGAAAGTCCCAGGGGTTTCTGAGTGTCACTCTCAATCTGCACGTATCCCCCGTCTTCGGGAGCATACCTTCCTCGAGTGAATAAACAGCACAAGTTGAGAAAGAGGTTGTGGAGAAAAAGGGAAAAACTTCCTATTTTCATTCCTGTAAAAGCAATTTCTCCTTGCTTTTTGAACCAGGGATCCTACATTTTCATTTTGCACTGGGTCCCACAAAATACATAGCTGGTTCCAGCATTGGGGGAGAGAGAATAATGGGTAAAGGATCTCTGGTTTATTTAGGGTGATCAGAAGAGGGAAGGACCTCCCTGATAGGGAGGTGAAGATGAGCTGTGTGGGTGTCCAGGTGAGAAGGCTCCAGGCCGCAGGAAAGATAAGTGTAAAGGTCCTGTGGTAGGAGTGTGCTAGGCGGTGTCAGGAGCTGCTGGGCAACCACTGAGCTCCCAGCAAAGAGCACAGGTGGATGACAGAAGATGAGGTCACAGTGCAGGGAGGCTGCGACCCCATTACGCAGGACATAGGAGGCCATCTCATTTTACACTCAATAAAAGAGGCATTTTAATATTTTACATCAATGAGGATTATGCCTACTGATGAGTGACCTGGTATGATTTATACTTTAGAGGAATTATCTATGAGGTCCACTGTCCATTTGCATGCACTAGCCCCTTTCCGCCCTCACACTCAGCGTCCGTCTCTGTCCCTTCACTCTGCTTGCTCCTTCTTCATGGCACTTCCAGCCACCTGGAACATTAGATACGCTTTTACTGGTTTGTCTCCTCGGAACGGAATAGAAACGGCAGGAGAACAGCGACTTGGTCACCCTGTGTCTTGGGATCGGTGTCTGTTGCTGACTGAGCGCTCAGTGATCGTGAGCAGGGGAAGGAGTGAAAGGATCCTTTAGGACAGAGTGGGGGGTCTTGAGGGGCTGGGTAACCAAGGGCTCTCCCGCACCTCCAGGGCCTCTGTCGGTCATCACCCCAAACCCAAAACCATCCGGGCAGCCCACTGCTCTCTCGGAAATATGTCGCATTAGACACAAGTCCATTATCGCCCAGATGCAGACCAGATCTAACCGCCTGACCCTCCTTTCATCACCCTTCCTCTGCCTCTTTGCCCTGTCTTTGCATGTAAGACCCCTCCTCACCCCCTCCCCGCATTTGAATATAATTGAGTTTTTCTCTGCGAGGGAGAGAAGTTGTTTCTCCATTGATTTCATATTAGTACTGAGTACATTGGATGCTTGGTTTTTTATTATTATAATTATTATTATTATTATTATTATTATTATTGCAGTTTATTTTGGCTGAGGCTGGGTTTGAACCTGCCACCCTTGGTATATGGAACTGGTGCCCTACCGATTGAGCCACAGGCGCCGCCCCTGCTTTTCCATTCTTGTGATATTTTACTAAGAAGAATGTGCTCTAACTCCACCCTCCATGTAAGGTTTTGTCTTGGGAGGCTGTAGCAAGAGAATCTCTTAAGCCTGAGTTTGAGGTTGCTCTGAGCTATGACACCATGGCACTCTACCAAGGGTGACATAATGAAATTCTGTTAAAAAAAAATAGAAAAAGCCACTTGCCCTCCCTGGTCCTCCATTTCCCTATCAATAATGTGGGGAGAGACTACTTTCTTACAAAATTTCTCTACCATTTGTGAGGTGCCTGACACAGTACCTCGGGCATTGTACACAGTCTAAATAGCGCAGGTATTTTTAAATTAAATGAAAAGAAGAAAACAAAACTTATAAAATCCCACTGCCCAGATACAACCAAAGGCGTTTCATCACAGCTTTTCTTGCTGTTGAAGTCAGTTTCTTATTTTCCCCCAAGACTTCAGACCTCCAAGGTAACTCTCTCAGCCCCCTGAGCCAGCACAACATAAAATAGCCACTGAGTTGAACCAGGTATGGGCCTTCCTGGCCAACCTCTTGGGTCCTTCCCACTTCATCAACAGCCTTCCTCCTTATACAGTAATCGACATCTCTCCCGGAACTGGATACATCATGACTGATGTGTACAGAGTGTCCTGGGACTATCACCTGAACCTCAACACCAGACTCCTAAGAACGCAGCCCAGAATGCAGTGACTCATTTCACCAAAATTCCTTCCCAACACCCATCTTTTCTTGCAGAACTTTTTCACCCTCAGTGAAGTTCTGTACACATTTCCTGCTTGATGACATTTCATTAGTAGAGCTCATAGATCAATTTGAATCAATTTGACCAATTTGATCAATTTGAGATCATTTTGAATCTTGATTTTATCACCCAGTCTATGAGTCTATTTTCTATGTTTGTAACGATGGGCTTAATAAAATGTTAACTCATGGCATGCCACTAGTGACCTTTAAGAAGTTTGACAAGTATTCACTCATCTATATCGTCTAACTTCCTAAAAATCTGTAACCACCTAAAATTATGATTTTTTAGGATATGTCTTAAATCGGTCATTATATTATAATTTTTGTTTTCTTTGCAGTACGGCCGAGGCTGGGTTTGAACCCACCACCTTTGGTATATGGGGCCGGCGCCCTACTCACCTTTGAGCCACAGGCGCCACCCTATAAAAAAAATTTTGCCAAACATTTTGTTAAAACTGAGATTCACAGGCAGCGCCTGTGGCTCAAAGGAGTAGGGTGCCGGCCCCATATGCCAGAGGTGGCGGGTTCAAACCCAGCCCCAGCCAAAAACCGCAAAAAAACCCCAAAAAAATAAAAAACAAAAACTGAGATTCGCTATACTGTGCAGTGAACCGTGTCCCTCCACCCCAAATTCCTATCTTGAAGCCCTAACCCCAATGTGACTATATCTGGAGATAGGACCTTTCGGAAGCCCTGGAGGTGCCCATCATGGGTATCCACATTTCAATGGCTGAGACTCCACCCCTTGGACATACACGAATGGCAGCTGAGAACTGCAATCCAGCTGTGTGCCCAGAAAGATACGAAGTAGTTTGGCAAATAGCCAGCTTGTTTCTAATTTTAAATCTGGGTAACTACTAAAAATCTTTATGAACACTGTCTGGCCAGTGCTGTGTGAGCCAAGCAAAACATATTTGGAGGCTGAACACAGCACAGGGACCTCCAGTTGGCAACTCTGCACTGTGAAAAATGTTAAGTGCCATGTTATTACCTAGGATGTAATTCTTTGGGGTATTGAGATCCAAGCTCATTCTGAGTGGTATATAATTGCTTTAGAATGAAGTGGGTTTTTTTTTTTAACTTTCATTCTTCTCATATAGAATTCTCTCTAGTTCTTTTATTATATTATATGCTGTTTTCTCTACTCCTACCGTTAAAAAGCAGCATATGAGAAAGTATTTGTACCTGCACCTCATTTCCCTTCAAACCTTTGAATAGTGATCACTAGCCAGCTTCTTGCACTTTTGCTCCAGGTGATTTTCTTCTTGAAACCACCTATGGCCACAGTTTGCAAAGTCTTTTCTGACAAACTGAGTGGGCAGAGGTTCCATGTCTTGGTGGGGGTGGAATGAAGTGGGAAGAGGCACGGTTCGACAAGCAATGGGGCCTCCGGCAGCTGCCTGGAACCCCGCAGACCCTTCTCCCCCACATTCCACTTCCTATCTGTGGGGCAGTACTCAGATTCTCCAAATCTACTTACTGTACTCTGGAAATAGCAACAGGGGAAATAATGAGCTGCACTTAAAATAGAAAGGAGATTCGAAACACCAATTTTAATTTCCAATCATTTGAAACCATTTCCCTCCCTGACCACTCTGTGACAAATAAATAAGTGCATTTGCTTAAGGCTTTGGTCTGCTTTAAATCTGCAGAGAAGTACGAAGGAAGGGAACATGTTTGCTCCAGATTCTAACAAAACGTGTTGCTGGTTAGTGGAAACTGCCAAAATGAATGAAGGTTATTTTTCTTGAGAAGCTCATAGTCTTGAGGAATTACAAGACATATAGGAAATAAAAAGTCATACGTAAAAACAATCCTCTGTTGGCTATATTGATAGGTTTAAAAGGACAGATGAAGAAAACAAATCTTGATGAAGAATTGGTAAAAGAATTGGTCAAAGCCGTCTGTTGATAATGGTGTCTACATAGGGATGGTCCCCACTGGTGGGTGTCCTCGTCCATCCAGGTTGCCATAACAAAATACTGTACACTAGGTAGCTTATAAACAACAGGAATTTATTTCTTACTCTTCTGGAAACTGGAAAAACCAAGATCAAGTTACTAGCAGATTTGGTGTCTTAAGAGGATCTGCTTCCTGGCTCATAGATAGCACCTTTTCCCTGTGTCTTCCCACCATGGAGGGGCACACATTGCTCCTCTCCTTGGATCTATTTTATAAGGGCACTAATCCCATTCGTGAGTGCTCCACTCTCATGACCTAATCACCTCCCAAGATCCCACCTCCTCATACCATTGCATTGGTATTCGGTTGATAATTAGGTTCCAACCCCCGCCCCCCATTTAGGGGGGACACAGACATTCTGATCATAGCAATGAGAGTAATAATAGGTACAACAGCCAGGAGAGCTATTTATCAGTGTGCATAACAATCTTTAAGTACAGCTTGGCGCCTGTGGCTCAACAGGCTAAGGCGCCAGCCACATACACCTGAGCTGGCGGGTTCGAATCCAGCCCGGGCCCGCCAAACAACAATGATGGCTGCAACCAAAAAATTGCCAGGCGTTGTGGCGGGCGCCTGTAGTCCCAGCTACTTGGCAGGCAGAGGCAAGAGACTTGCTTGAGCCCAGGTATTGGAGGTTGCTGTGAGCTGTGATGGCACAGCACTCTATCCAGGGTGACAGCTTGATGCTCTGTCTCAAAAAAACAAACACACACACACAAAAAAATCTTTAAGTACATGTCCTTTGTCCAAGCAATTTTACTTCTCATCATTTCTCTTAAAGAAATAATAAAATAGGCATAGAAAAGTATGTACATATGTAATTGATTTGATTATAGTGTGGCATATAATAGAAAACACTGGAAACCCTTGAATATTCATTTATAAGTAACTGATCAAATAAATTATGGTGCACTTATATAAAGAAGCACCATGTAATCATTTTAAAAATGAGACAGATCTTCAAATGGGATTTTAATTAAACATGGTATAATCCTAATTAGGAAAAACTGTGTTTATAATGGCATGAGAATGTCCAAAAGGATACTTACTAAAGTATGCACCATAGTATGCCAAGGGGATTCTAGGAATTGTCAGAGTTACAATTTGATCATCATCATTATCATCATTTTCATCCTCATCATCATTTGGGGGAACATAGTATGTATCAGACACTAAACTGGGCAATTTACCAATATGACTTCATTAAGTCTCTCTGACGTCTCTGAGTTAGGTTGTTATGTAGAATTTCAATACGAAAAAACTAAGGTAGAGGAAGGTAAACTGGCCAAAGTCTCACAGTTAATGAATTGCTGAGCTGGACTTAAACAGCCCTGCTTGACTGAAAAGCTCATCCTCATTCCAAAACACTGTACCTGTACCAGCCTCAAGAAAAGCAAGTTTATAATCTAAGGGGGAAGGATATGCAACTAAGAACGGTGATGGTGATAATAATGGTAATAATCACTAAAGCCTAGTTAGTACTGACTGTTTATCAAACTCAAAGTGTTTTGTATTTAATAACATGCTTAAAATTCCCAGCAATTGTGTGATAAGTACTATCATTAACCCACTTTACAGAAAAGAAAACTGAAGCCCAGAGAAGGTCAGACATTTTTAAAGTCACACAGGTACAGGACCTTAATATTTACCTACTGTACTTACACCACTTCTGTAAGTAGCATCAGAAAGGAAACTGAGTTTCCATGAGAGATCAAGATTACTTCAAAATAGAGACTTAGAGCCTCCCCAGGGTGTCTGCCTCTTCCTCTGTGTTCCCAAGGCCTACAACAGAGCCTGAAAAATAAGCCCAGCACAAATGTTTGTCAAATGAACAAATGAGCACCCTGGAGGAGGCATTTCAGTAGGGCCTTGCAGAACTGCTCGATTTGGGCCATGGGCAGGTGGGCCAGGTAAACAGGTACATTTCAGATGGAAGAAATGATGTGAGTGAAGGCACTAGGCTGTGAAGGGTAGGCCCTCGGAAGTATATAAAGAAGGAGTATGTGGCCGAGCATTAAAGATCATGCAAGGGGCTATGAAAGACAAGTTTGGAAAGTTAGGTTAGAATTAGGTGAAAAGAACTTTGAACGGCAGGCAAAGTTGGTTAGATTTAAGTTAGTAAGCAAAGAAGAATTTGCTTCAAATTTTTCTTTGCAAGATCTTAACAGACCCAGAGCTCAACATCATTAAGAGCAAATGATGAAAAGCAAAACTAGAAGAGAGGATCAATTAAGATTATATAATAATCCAGATGACAGATTATGACAATTCCAGGTAATGAAGTTCCAGTAAGGATAGAGAGAAGGATGCCAAAAATACTGAGAACATGGACTTGGTAAAAAAAGTCTCTGTGGAACTTGTCCAAGTATAGCATTGTGGGATTTATTCATTTTCATTTATTAGTTTTTGAGACAGAGTCTCACTCAGTTGCCCTGGGCAGAGTGCCCTGATGTCATAGCTCACAGGAACCTCAAACTCTTGGGCTTAAGCAATCCTTTTGCCTCAGACTCCCAAATAGCTCGATTACAGGCATCCACCATGAAGCCCAGCTAGGTTTTCTATTTTGAGTAGAGATGGGGGATCTCATTCTTGTTCAGGTTGACCTTGAACTCTTGGCTGAGGCAATCCACCCACCTCAACCTCCCAGAGCATTAAGATTACAGGCATGAGCCACCCGCACCTGGCCAACATTGTGGGTTTTTAAAAAACATGAGAGATTTTTTTTTTTTTTTGGCAGCACCTGTGGCTCAGTGAGTAGGGCGCTGGCCCCATATACCAAGGGTAGTGAGTTCAAACTCAGCCCTGGCCAAACTGCAACAAAAAATAGCCGGGCATTGTGACAAGTGCCTATAGTCCCAGCTACTCGGGAGGATGAAGCAAAAGAATCACCTAAGCCCAAGAGCTGGAGGTTGCTGAGAGCAGTGACGCCACAGCACTCTACCAAAGGGGACAAAATGAGACTCTGTCTCTAAAAAAAAGGGAGATTTTTTTTATAGTCCTTCCACTAAGAAATAGAATTTATATCCTCTCTTCTTGAATTTGAGCTCATCTTCTAGCCATTCCCACGAGCACATCAGGGTACGTGGGTGGACCTCGTTAGCCCTCCAGACAGCCATCTGCCAGTTGAGTGTCACTAAGTGAATACATTCAAGACTAGTTGAACTAGAAGAATTGCCCAGCTGAGTCTTCTGTGAGTTCCCAACCTGTAATATCACAAGCTGTGTTAAAAGCATTACTGTAAAGGCCAGTGAGGTGGCTCATGCCTGTAATTCTAGCACTCTGGGTGGCGAAGGTGGGAGGAACCCTTAATGTCAGGAGTTTGAGGCTACTGTGAGCTAGGCTGAGACCATGGGTGACAGAGACTGTCTCCAAAAAAAAAATAATAATAATGTTATTGTTGTTAGCCCTGAGGTTCAGGGTGATTTGTTACATAAGCAATAGATAATCTGGAACATACAGTGGTCATGTCATCTACCACCAAAACCAGGGAAGTTTGTGTGATTTTGCCAAAACAAGAGCTTAATCAGGATGTGGTTTCTGTATCTTCAAGTTTCTTGAGATCTTGTTCATTATTACATCACCAACAGCCCATACTGCTCATCAGCAAAATCTTTATTGATTAAATAAATGGGTTTCTGTTTTTTTCTTATTAATTTAATGCTATATAAAGTTGACAAATCTTAAGTGTATGACTAGATAGACCCATGCAACCACTACCCAGACCAAGGTACATTTATTTAATAGAACATTGATTTCCATCTCTCCTGAGGTTTCCCTTGTTCTCCCTTCTAACCTAGGCCTCATGCAAAGATAACCATGATATCATTATTTTAATCTCTAACACCATAAATCAGTTTTGTCTGTTGACAAACTTTTAAAAAATGGAATTGTAAAACCTGGACTTGCTGAAATTGTGTCTGTGAAAGTCATCTGTGTTATTGTATGTGGTAACAATTTGCTCTTTCTCATTGCTGTGTAAGATTTATTTATATGAATATGCCATCTACTTTGAATGGAGATTTTGACTAATAGCTCCTTGGAACTATTATTCACAATGCTGCTATAAACATTTTTAATATGTCTTTTTTTTGAGACAGAGTCTCACTTTATCACCTTAGTAGAGTGCTGTGGCCTCATAGCTCATTGCAACCTCAAAATCTTGGGCTCAAGTGATCCTCTTGCCTCAGCCTCCCCAGTAGTTGGGACTACAGACACCTTCTACAATATCTGGCTATTTTTAGAGATGGGATCTTGCTCTGGGTCAGGCTGGTCTCCAACCCCTGAACTCAGGCAATCCACCTGCCTCGGCCTCCCAGAGCGCTGAGATTAGAGGGATGAGCCACCTCACCTGGCCTAATACATCTTTTGATCTATCAGCTGACAGCTTAAAACTCAATAAAGTCTTTTTTAACAAAGTTTTAAAAATAACCAGCTCAGTAGATTCATTTACTTTACCCATTTCTAGGAACAATGCTTTAAAAATATCACCAACATTCAGCAAGTAATTATTGATTTGCCTATCACTCCTTCACTTACACTAGTAGACTCAGAAGGAAGGAGGGGAATAAAAATAGTGTTATCTTCAATATACCTTTGTTAATATTATGTTGTCCTAAGTTAATTCTTAAGAGAGACTTTCACTCTTGAGAGTGCTTGGATGGTAGGTTTTACAGTAACCTGATTTCTACACTACAGAAATTCTCATAATAACCCATATAAAGAAACAGGCAGATTGTGAAAGATGCCTTTCTTTGGGAAAGTGCAAGAAACACAACAGTGGAAGCAGATTTTTTTTTTTTTTAGAGACAGAGTCTCACTTTGTTGCCCTTGGTAGAGTGCCATGGCATCACAGCACACAGCAACCTCCAGCTCTTGGGCTTAGGCGATTCTCTTGCCTTAGCCTCCCAAGTAGCTGGAACCACAGGTGCCCGCCACAACACCTGGCTATTTTTCTTGTTGCAGTTCGACTGGGGCAGGGTTTGAACCCACCACTCTTGTTTTATGGGGCCAGCACCCTACTCACTGAGCCACACAGGTGCCGCTGGAATTGGTTTAATGTGTGTTCTCTGGTAAATAAATTTTAGGAAAGAGGACACAGTGAAATTGGATGTCTGAACTGTAGTAACGGACCCAGCAAGAAGACCCCTAAAAGCACCTAACTGTTTCAGCCTGAGTTCCTGTCCATCTCAACCCCCCTCCCCTTATTGGTTTAATTCTGAGAACAGGTTACAAGGAAGTTCTTCGAGTTCCCTGACTCCCTAGCCAGCTAAACAATGGTAAAAACTTACTCAAGCAGAGTTTCCCAAGCTATTGAGTCTCCCAAGCCAAGTTAATTTTTGTGCCAACTTCCACAATACAACCCCCTGTGCCAGGCCCCTGACTGTAGCCCCACCCCGTGCTAACCGCCACGGTGTAACCCCCTGAGCTAACCACATTACTATAATCCCTCCCTGTAACCAGCCATGGTCCACTTTTCTAAATGCTTGCTTTGCCACATCAGCACAAAAAGGGTATAAAAGGCGGCCTGCATTTCTCTTCAGGGCCATTTGCCCTTTGAGGCAGCGACCTGCCTGTGCAGATGTAATAAATGACCACCTGATTTGGGCCGTTTGCCCTTAGGGGGAGCAGCCTGCCTGTGCAGGTGTAATAAATCATCTAATTTGAGCCTAAAATGGGGTCCGTGTTTTCTTATGGGTGGCCACAGTTACAATAGAACTTTGACCCCTTTGAGCATTTTTGTCTGTGGACCCCCTGAAAAATCTTTCTTCTTTTCTGGAAGTACTTCGACCCCAATTTGAAAATAGCTGACTTATTTCACTGGAAGTGGAGCTCTCATGGAGATCAGATAACTGACTTTGCTAGTTAAAAAAATATTAAACTGACTGGCTATTTAGCAACTTTAATTATGACAAAAGAGTCTTCATATAAGCACTTTTGTTCTGTTGTAATATTTTTCAAAATTTAATTCATTCATTTATTTGACAAGTATTTCTTGGACCAGCATGGCACTGGGCACTGAGAAGACATTGGTGAAGAGGGCAGACACGTCCCCACCCTTGAGGATTTTACTGGCTTGGCACCTGTAGCACAGCCGTTACAGCGGCAGCCACATACACCCGTGGTGGCAGGTTTGAACTCGGCCTGGGCCAGCTAAACAACTGCAACCAAAAAATAGCTGGGGGTTGTGGGGGGCACCTGTAGTACCAGCTACCTGGGACACTGATGCAAGAGAATTGCTTAAGCTCAAGAATTTGAGGTTGCTGTGAACTGTGACACCACAGAACTCTACCTAAGGTGACATAGTGAGACTCTTGTCTCAAAAGAAAAAAGAAAAGATATTACAGTCTATGACATAATTAAAAAGGGTTGATGGAGGCAAAGAGTTCTCCAGAAGGAACCATGGAAAGACCCCTTGTGATAAATATCAAGGGATGTTCTCATTGCTATTGGTTTACAATTTAAAAAAAAGATGTGGGCAGTGCCTGTGGCTCAAGGAGTAGGGTGCTGGCCCCATATACCAGGGGTGGTGGGTTCCAGCCCAGCCTCGGCCAAAAAAAAAAAAAAGATGTGTTATCACATCCAAGTGTATTTATGAACATATGTTTAAATGTACTTTGCTAATTAAAGCCTTCAGCCCTGTAACTGACTGAGCACAAACGGCCAATGTGAACCCCAGATCCTGCGATGCTTCCATGTAAAGGCCTGCTGGCATTTCTCTGGGAGTCTCTAATGTGCATTGCCTGTCAGTGAATTTGATAGACACATTCGAATTTCACATGTCTGCTTTTTAAGTTAAGAACAGACTAAGTCAATATTTCACATATTAACACTTAAAACAAAAGCCATGGTGTTTTATTTAAATTTATATATTATGATCCTTCACAGAGCTATAAACAGAATCTGGTTCATTAAATTGGTAATGACTCTTCCCTGCTGAGAACATTTATTTCTATTTAGTTGTGAGCCACAGGTTCATTCCTACTCATAAGCAACGAGACCTCAAATGAGTTGTTATCTGAGGTTTGCCAAAAGGTTTGTCCCCAAATAGCTGCCTCCTTTAGCCTGTAAAGTTCTAGAAAGTAACCGACATTGCAATTAGTGAGTTTCCAAGAGACAAGGATTCTCCAACTACCCAACACATGTCTGTCACATAAATGTTTACAAAATCTGAACGGGGGAGGGGCAGGAAGACCCTTTAATATTACAAACCTAGTAGTGAGAAGACCAATAGACTCAGCTCTTATCAATCTAAGTAAGCTTGTATTATCATTTTAAGTGTTCAGTTACCAATTAGGACCTTAGAAAAGGAGGGAGACTAGCTCTTTCCCCAAAATCTCTCTTACTTATAAGGCTACAACCTTGATTAGAAAACTAAAAAAAAATTTAAGAGAACACTGGAGCTGTTCAAGGGTATATATATATTTTTTTTAAATTCATTGTGAGCATTCTAGAGACACAAGATGAGCTTGAACTGCGCTCCTCCAGCTAGAGGACTTCCAAACTTTTGTTCTCGCAAGGAGTTTTCCTGCAGTCCGTTGGTGATGGCTGCCTCTAGGCCTGTTCTGCAGTTGGTTCTTGACATCTAGGCTGTGACCTGTCAGTACCGTCAGCTGCAGTCATCACAGTAGGAAAGGCAAGACAGAAAGACTCATTTGCCACTTTTTTACTCCACAAGAACAAGGATGAGCCGAGCAAACAATCTCTTGAGTGAGTTTCCAAGTTCAAGAACTTAGAACCATCATCTACCCAGTAACTGAAATGAGATTGTCAGGCAGATCATTCCACCATTCACCCTTTTAGCTGAATCACCCAACACACTGTTCACTGACTCTCAATAGGCTGGATGTTTTCTTCTTTAAATAGGACTGCAAAACACATTTTTGATGGAAAGCAATCTTAAAAGTTGACTTAAGTATGTTATCATTTTCTAATTAAAGTCTGTAGGTCCAAAATAATATAACTCCATGATTCAGAACATTTGATTAAACCATCATGTCACACAATATAAACAGAAACAAACTTATTCCAACTGGCAGGTTACGTTCATGGGCAACAGGCATGGAGATTGTGGAGGTCAGCCCTCCCGGGTCCCTTACTTCTTCCTCATGTAACTTCAGCCAAGTCTAATCCCACTAGGCTGTGTCTTTCCTTATTGTAAAATGGATATTATAATACATTATCTGCAGGTTGTTTTAAGGAAAAACTGAGATAATTCTGGTAAAGCACAAGAGGCATGTTGTAGGTAGGTTTCCTTTTTTTCTTTTTCTTTTGCAGTTTTTGGCCAGGGTTGGGTTTGAACCCTCCACCTCCGACATATGGGGCAGTGCCTGTGGCTCCTGTAAGAAGGTTTTCATTAAAAATCAGCTGTCATTATCACAGTAGACAAAAACCTTATTCAAAAGCCAAATGGGGCCGGGCACGGTGGCTCACACCTATAATCCCAGCACTTGAGAGGTGGAGGCAGGTGGATGGCCTGCGCTCACAGGTTCGAGATCAGCCTGAGCCAGACCAAGACCCCATCTCTAAAAGTAGCCGGGCATTGTGGCGGGTGCCAATAGTCCCAGCTACCTGGGAGGCTGAAGCAAGAGAATCACTTGAGCCAAAGAGTTTGAGGTTGCTGTGAGCTATGATACCACAGGACTGTACCAAGGGCAACATAGTAAGACTGTCTCAAAAAGAAAAAAAAAAAGTCAAATGGAAATATATTTAACCTAGGTTTATAAATTGTCTCACATTTCTAATATCTCTCTCTGTTCCTTAATTACAAACAATTGGTTTCTGACTATGTTTTAAAGGTTTGAGCCGGGGTGGGTTCTGGAGTGGGTGCGGGTCGGGCCACCTGCACTGCACACCCCCTCGGGCGGGCGGGAGGAAAGCCCTGTGCCCATCCTCAGGCTCTTGTTGATACACCTTAAAGGTGAAGATCCCTCCAGTGAGGTGACTAGAATTGCTCCACTGGAGGCAGAGAAAAAATACTAAGAATTCACATCTATTTCGTATTTTATCAATTTTTTAAATTGTGGTGAAATACACATTATATAAAATTTATCACCCTAACACTTTTCAGTGTAAAGTTCAGTGACATTAAGTGCATTCACATTGTTGCACAAGCATCACAACTCTTTTCTTTTCTTTCTTTCTTTCTTTCTTTCTTTCTTTCTTTTTTTTTTTTTTTGAGGCAGAGTCTCACTTTGTCGCCCTCAGTAGAGCGCCGTGGCATCACACAGCTCACAGCAACCTCCAATTCCTGGGCTTAGGCAATTCTCTTGCCTCAGCCTCCCGAGTGGCTGGACTACAGTTGCCCACCACAACGCCTGGCTATTTTTCTGTTTTGCAGTTCAGCTGAGGCCGGTTTTGAACCCACCACCCTCAGTATATGGAGCTGGCGCCCTACTTGCTGAGCCACAGGCGCCGCCCCCCACCACAACTCTTTTCATTTTGCAAAAGATGAAACTGAAACTCTGTGCCCCGGAAACAATTCCAATTTCTCCCACTCGCCAGCCCTGACAACTGCAATTCCTTCTGTCTCTGTGAACTTGACTTCTTTACGTACCTCAGATAAGTGGATTCATCCAGAGAGAGGGTTTGTCTCTCCGTGCCTATCCTATTTCGCTCAGCAGAATGTCCTGCAGGCTTTTCCAGGTGGTGGCATGTGGCAGAATCCCTTTCCATTTTAAGGCTGAATAATAATATTTCTTTCTGTGTGTATCGTTGTCCATTTGTGTTAGTCTGCACTGCTAAAACAAAATACCTGAGGCTGGGTAGTTCATACAGAAGAGAGATTTATTCCTCACGGGTTCAGAGGCTGGAAGTCCCTGCGGGTCTGCTGTCTGGGGAGGGTGTGGTCTTTGCTCGCGAGATGGGGACTTGTCACTGTGCACCCCAGAGATGGAGCAATCTGCCCCCACCTGGCGGAAGAAATGGGAGCAAGGGGCAAACTCACTCCTCAAGTCCTTCTAGAAGGGGCACTAATCCCATCTCTTATTCACCTCCCAATGCCCCGTGTCTCTCTCTCTTTCCGCAGACAGTCCAACTTTTCACCCTGGGTAGAATGCACTGGAGTCATTGTAGCTCACTGCAACCCCAAACTCCTGGGCTCCAACAATTCTCCTCACTCAGCTTCCCAAATAGCTGGAACCATAGGTGTGTGCCACCATGCCTGGCTAATTTTTCTATTTTTGGCAGAGACGGGGGTCTTGCTCTTGCTCTTGCTCAGGCTAGTGTTGAACTCCTAAGTTTAAGCAATCCTTCCGCCTCAGCCTCCCAGAGTGCTGGGATTACAGGTGTGAGCCACTGCAGCCGACCTTCATCTCTTAATACTGTCACCTTGGAGGTTAAGTTTCAACTTAAGAATTTTAGAGGGACACACACATTCAAACCACATAGCTACTCATCTGTCACTAGGCACTTGAGTTGTTTCCACATTTGACTTTTGTGAATAATGCAGCTATGGACGTGGGTGCACAAATGTCTCTTCGGGATCCTGCTTTTTTGGATTCATATCCTGACGTGAAATTGTTGGATGATATCATAATTCTAGTTTTAATTTTTGAAGGATCTCCACACTGTCTCCCACAGCAGCTGCATGATTTTACATTCTCACCATCCATGCGCAGGGGTTCCAATTTCTCCTCATCCTTGCCAACATTCGTAATTTTCTATTTTTTCTTTTCTTTTTTTTTTTTTTTTGATAGTAGCCATGTTAATAGGTATAAGGCAACATTTCATTGTGGTCACTTTCTCTTCTTAACGTTTGCCTGTACTATGTAATGCACACACTCTTTCTACAGTGGCAGACAGAATTCGCTCACTCAGCAAGGGAACCAGAGCAAAAGCAGGGCAAGGGCGTGTGCCGCCTTTTGGGCCCTGGGACGTGTCCTTGAGCCAGTGGGGAAACTATTATTAATAAGCCTGTAAACAAATATTGGGGCAGAAGTTAAATATTTTCTAAAAAAAGTTATCAGATCAGAAAAACTTGGTGACAAGTGCTTTAAGGAGAGTACTTTGGGATTCCAGAAAACAGAGTCTAGTATCCTTAAAGAATGTTGCTTCCTACTACAGTCAAAAGCCCATATAAAACTGCTAGCATTTAAATAGCTGGGTGTGGTGGTGGGCCCCAGCTACTCGGGAGGCTGAGGCAGGAGAATCGCCTAAGCCCAGGAGTTGGAGGTTGCTGTGAGCTGTGTGACTCCACGGCACTCTACCGAGGGTGATAAAGTGAGACTCTGTCTCTACAAAAAAAAAAAAAAAACTGCTAGCATTTGGTTTGCACCGAAAAAAACAAAAAAACAAAAAAACAACCCACACACATTAAATCCCAACAGGAAAATGCACAAAACTTATTTTTAGACAAGGAGTAAACGTTTAAATAAGTAGCAATAAAATCTAAAAAAAGGTAAAGATATTTAAATTAACTTTTAGACATAAAATAAAAGCTACAGATAAGAAAAGAGGCGTATCTTCTTAATTCTCTTTCTCATTGTTCTCAAAGGCAAAAACCCAAATTTGGGCATGGAAAATGTCAATGTTTAGGTGTTTAGGGCAAACTTGAAATGACTAACACAGGATTATTCCCCACTCTCCCTTATTTTCTCTTTTTGGAGACTGGTGACTTAAATAACTGAGTGCCAAAAACAACACTGCAAGATGATAACAAAAAATAAACAGAATCAGACAGTCCCATTAGACACGGCTCTCTTCTGCGTAGGTCTGCCTACTGAGTGAGTGTCAAAATACACAAGGGCCCAAGTGAACTTTCCAAAGGCTCTCTAGTGGTTTTGTACTAAAAGCCAAGTCATCTTTTTCCATCCAATTCCTTTCAAACAATAGAGTGCCTGGGTGAGATTAAAAAGCAGATAGAGAGTTCTAGGAGATACTAAGGAAACACAAATGTTAAGTATGGTAATTATGAACTCCTTATAAAAACACCAAAACCTAATTTAGATTAATCAATTTATACACTAAGTCCTACAGAGGAATCACCGATTATCCCACCAGAAATCAAGGAGATGACTTGAGGCGAACAGAAGGTGAGCCAGTGATGTGTTCCAAAGGGCAGACTTGGATCTCACAGCAAACATCCCAAGATTTGACCAACCATTTCAAAAGCGATCTTCATGAATTAAAGCACTAACAAATTTGGTGTCTACGACTTTACGTGCAATTATTTCCCATATGCTTTTAGAAACTCAGCTAGCCCAAATGATCTCTAACTTCAAAAAAGTTACGTGAATAAATTGCGATCAGTGAGGTTTGCACTATTCATGAATATCCAGGTGTCTGAGAAGTGGCTAGAGTTATTGAAATCATTGTAATAATAAAGTAATCTGGATGTCTCCCAGGGTGCAGAGCTGGATTTGTTATTCTCCACACTACCAGCTGCAAAGCCAAATGTTCCGTGTTCATAAAAAATGCATCTTGAGTCGCCCATATTCATAAACAATATTTGCATGTGTGAATTTTCCATTTCTTGTGATATTAGAGCTGTAATAAAGTTGCAAACTACTCTCCTAGACCATGGTTAAAAGAAGATAAACCTTTACAATGAGCATCTGCCGCTTTCCAGACATAAGGGAGGGTTTGGTTTTTGTGTGTTTGCTATTGTTTGTTTTGTTTTCATAGAATGTGGGAAAAGCAAAAGTAGCCCCAAATTTGTGGTCAGTTCATTTTCCCAAGGGTGACCATATCATGCATAAAAAGATTGACTATTGGCTCGGCGCCTGTGGCTCAGCGGGTTAAGGCGCCAGCCACGTATACCTGAGCTGGCGGGTTCGAATCCAGCCTGGACCCGCCAAACAACAATGAAAGCTGCAACCAAAAAATGGCCGGGCATTGTGGTGGGTGCCTGTAGTCCCAGCTACTTGGGAGGCGGAGGCAGGAGACTCGCTTGAGCCCAGGAATTGGAGGTTGCTGTGAGCCGTGATGTCACAGCACTCTACCCAGGTGACAGCTTGAGGCTCTGTCTCAAAAAAAAAAAAAAAAAAGATTGACTATTTTACACTAAGGATTTGATAATAACCAAATTGTTCCAATCTGGTCTAGAATAGTAGATAAAGTTACTTAATAAAGGTAAAGTCACAGATTACCACAAAATGATCTTAAAACTAGCTTAAGAGCATCTCTATAAGAATACCAAAAAGGATGGGCTGAACTTGTCATATAAGATTCAGTTAACTCATGTGCTTTGGGCCCCAGCTGGAATGTTAGCTATCAGAATCATGACGGACACAGGTGCAAGGGTAACCTTGGGTTATAGTTACTCTAGATTTAAATATGGGATTTTGTTTTCCAAAGGGGTTATTTTCAATGGCCATGTTTAATATAATATTGGTAATTAACAATAATTTCACTTACTGTATTTTTACTATGTGCTAAGTACTTCTGCACATGGATTGTTCTATTTAATTCTTTTTTCTTTTTCTTTCTTTCTTTTTTTTTTTGAGACAGAGTCTCACTTTGTCACCCTCAGTAGAGTGCTGTGGCATCACAGCTCACAGCAACCTCCAACTCTTGGGCTTAAGCGATTCTCTTGCCTCAACCTCCCAAGTAGCTGGGACTACAGGTGCCTGCCACAATCCCCGGCTATTTTTTGGGTGTAGTTGCCATTGTTGTTTGGCAGGTCCAGGTGGGATTTGAGCCCTCCACCCTCCAGCTCCGGTGTATGTGGCTGGCACCCTAGCTGCTGAGCTACAAGCCAAGTTCTATTTAATTCTTAAAAAGAAAAGACAAATGAAGTAAGTTGTTATTTCCATCTTACAGATGAAGAAACTGATGCTCAGAGAGAATAAGTAATTAGGAGGTATTTGTTATTTGTTTGATCCTAAACCCTGGGCACAGTCAGAGCTCAGTTTTCAAAATGCCTCAAAGGGGACAGAAGTGTGTGTACATTAGGAAACAAAAGCAAAAATGAAAATGCTTTATCCTCTGTAGAAGTTTTCTTTAGAAAAACTAGTAGAGAATCAAGTCAATCTGAGTAATCTTTTTATTTTAAAGTCCTAATGACTATCCCAATTTAGTCTTCCTTTTGCTGTTAATCTCTCCAGTTTCCCACTTCTAAGATATCCTAAATGCTTTCTCCAAAGACATTTGACCATAGGAAACACAAGACAATGCCAGGAGCTCTGAATTTGCAGTTGTTCAGCCTCGCAAAAGGCCTTGGAAATCAAGCAGTCAGCTGGGAGGGCTGCATCTTACCCTCCCAACAAAGCCTTAATACTAGTGGGCATTATTTATCTTGTTACAGAAGTCAGAGCAATTAGAAATGTTCTTTCTATTTGCTCTGTTTTCCTGTAGGCCATATCTTAAAATGAGCTTTACTTAGATCCACTGGAAAATCCAGCAGATGAGAAGGTGAAGCTTTGTCTCAAGCAATAGGAAGACCTAGATTTTCTTTCTCAATCCTCAAGTAAGCTGTCCAGTGCTCTCTGGTATAAGAAGACAAGGGGAATATTGAAAGCATAATCCAATCTGCCAGATATTTCAACCACACACAACTACGGCCTTCCCTTACTGCCCTGAAACACTCACAAGTGCATAGCAGAAGGAGACACTGGGCGGATCTGAATCCAAGAATCTCAGAGTCTCCCTGGAGGGGAGTCATACTGTCTGCATTTGGGAGCTAAGCCAAATGTGGTTACTAAGTGCATGAGGTCTGGAATCAGAAAATCTGGGTTCAAGTCTGTGCTCCATCATCACTGCAGTTGATTTGGGTAAGATAATCTTTCAAAGCCTCAGTATTCTCACCTGTAAAACAGGAATACGAGATACATTTTTTCTTATAGAATTTTTGTATCTAGGCTCGGCGCCTGTGGCTGAATGGGCTAAGGCGCCAGCTACGTACACCTGATGTTCAAATCCAGCCCCAGGCCCGCCAAACAACAATGACGGCTGCAACCAAAAAATGGCCGGGCGTTGTGGCGGGCGCCTGTAGTCCCAGCTACTTGGGAGGCAGAGGCAGGAGACTCGCTTGAGCCCGGGAATTGGAGGTTGCTATGAGCTGTGATGCCA
>CAUYRH010088422.1:0-38804 GCA_963574655.1 Perodicticus potto
TAGTAAAATTACAGTTATAAAGTAGCAACGTAAATAATTTTGTGTTTGGGGGTCACCACATCATGAGAAACTATATTAAAGGGTTGTGGCATTAGGAAGGCTGAGAACCACTGTCTTAGAGGAAGTTTTAGTTCACAAAGAAATGTAGCTGAACAGAGTACAGAGTCCCCACGGAGCTTTCTGGTCCCCTCCCACCCTTCCCCTACTGTTAACATCTTCCAGGCGTGTGACACATTTGTCCCATTTGATGAACTGATATTGATACACTGTTAACTAAAGTCCATAGTTTAATTAGGGTTCGCTGTGCATTACGTACAGTGCCAAATGTAGGTCATGAGTCCACCACTGCAGTATCATACAGGTGTTCTCCGGGCCCCAGCCCCGTCCCCTGGGTCCTACCAGTTCATGCCTCCACCCTCCCTCCAACAATATTGTGAGCAGTAACCACTGGTCATTTTACTTTTTCCATAATTTTGCCTTCTCCTAAATGTCATAAGGTTGGACTCATACAATATGTAGCATTTTCTGACTGTCTTCTTTCACTTAGAAGTAGGCATTTAAGGGTCCTCCATGTCTTTTTGTGGATTTATGGCTCATGTTTTTAATTCCTAAACAATATTCCATTCCATAAATAAACCGAGTTTGTTTATCCTTTCACTTACGGAAGGACATCTTGCTTACGCACAATTTCTGGCAATTATGGAAAAAGCTATTGTAAACATCCATGCGCAGGATTTTGTGTGGACATTTTTTAGGCAAATACCTAAGCGTGTGAATTGTATGGTAAGAGTATTTTTAGCTTTGTAAGAATCCGTCGGGCTCTTCCGAAACAGTCGCTGTACCATTTGCATTCCACAAACAGCAAACTCCTTTGACTCCATATCCTTGTCAGAATTCACTGCTTCCAAAGTTTTAGATTTTAGCCATCTTATATGGTTTTAAGGGTTGTCATGGAATTTTTGCTTCTAGTTACAATAAAGTGGGAATCCAAATCTTACCTCTTTTGAGAATCTTTATGTTACTATTCAATCCTGTGTCAAATCCCCACAAAACATACTATCTCATAAAATCAATCAACAGGTCATTTTTAGCTTTCCTCCATTTGTTACCTTACCTAATATTTCTGCCTTTTCCTAATGATTCATTGTATGTCCTGCTAGTAAACTTTCTCAAGCACAGCCTTCATCACATTACCATGTGCTACAATATGCCTCAAGAATAGCTCTTTCCAGCCTTCCTTACCTCATCTCCGCTCCTTTACTTAGTAATGTAGCTCATAATATACAGTCTACCTTATTTCCCATAATTTATTTATTTTAAAAATTCCCTTATGTTAAAAAAGAAAAAAAAAACTTGCCTTTTCATCTGACCACATCCTTCAAAGCTCAATCTTGATTCTCAATTCTAGAAGATCAGGAAATACTCACTTTCACTTTGTTCCTTTCACTCATACTTTTTCTCTTCTCTCTCTGGTTCTCACAAGGTCCAGCTGAAGTATCACTGCCTTCTGCACCCTAGTCATCTATGATTTCCATTCTGTTTCAGTTCATATTAAAACACTCACATGCACACACCCACAAACACAAAGATTCATATACAAATAAAAATTGTATTACTCATTTTTGTTACATAAATGTGTTGTTATTTCTAATGTTCTATGAGCTCTTTTATGCAAAGATTACATTTCAGCCACTAGAAGTCTTCATTTGGACAAGTGTAGTTCCCAGAGCTGAGTAGATACTGAGTAAATCCCTGGTAATTGTCCTGAGCCGTTTTGATGTTGGAAGACATAGAATTCATAGATTCATCGTACAATTCAAAAACTTACTGACATTTCATTTTATTCTTTGTAACATGCAATTAATGTTTGTCTCTTCAAATTTGTTATTTTCCAAGGGCCAAATACATTTGAAGATGCAGGGAACTACATCAAGAACCAGTTTCTAGACCTGAACTTAAAGAAAGAAGATAAGGAAATTTATTCCCACATGACCTGTGCTACTGACACCCAAAACGTCAAGTTTGTGTTTGATGCAGTTACTGATATAATAATCAAGGAGAATCTGAAGGACTGTGGGCTTTTCTGATCAATCGTTTTCTTTTTCACTCTTGTTCACGATCACTTTTCAAGATATAAAAGAAATGGTGCTTGTGTGATGTGTTTAGTTTGAATATAGACTAACTTATCTAGAAATATAACTAGCATTATAAACCAAAAAGTTTTCACACAAAAATGTTAATGTGTTGTTATCTATATCTGGGTAAGTTTCAGTTTCTTTGGAACATGGAGCACGAGGGTGACTTTGATGTCCTCAAATCTAAAAAAACTGATCTACTGTATTTTGGTAACTGTAACAGTACACGTCTGTGACACTGAATTTTCTGAAATGAAATTCTGCATGTGGCCTATTTTGCATCATAGGGTAATGAATAAATATGAGATAATAACTTTATATTAGTTTGACTGGCCACATTTTGAGAGCTATTCATTTTTGCTGATAATCTAACCCTGCCTGTACTGTACAGACTATTTTAATACAAGGCATTTTTTTTTTGTCAATTATCCACATATGGGGCAACTGCAGCTGAAATATGTACTATAAATGTTCTTTTAATAGGAAATTACATAGGCAAAATAAATATACACAATTTTACCTGCTACATTTTTTTCTTAAAAAATCATTAATGCTGAATTTGCCCTAGAGTTGAAAACCTCAATAATATATGTTTCTGTAGCATCTTGGTTGAAGAGAGGGGAAAGTGAAGGGTCAAGTACACAGTTGGGTGAGGGTGAGGGTGAGGGTTAGCATAGTGGAGCAATGATCTTGTATAGAGCACGTATTTCCAAAAGTTTATTCCAGAGTGGCATGGAACATTGTCACAATGGATAACGAAGTGGGCTTTAGGACAAAAATTCTAGATTTCAGAAGAGAAAAAAAAATGTGATGTTTTAGCACTAGTGTGTCTTCTGTTTGTGAATAAGAAAATAGGAATGAACAGCTAGATTTTTAGAAGGCAAATGTAGAACCTCCCTCTTAGGACTATATTACTCATTCCCTCTCATGTTGTATTCTTATGTTCAACGTATACTTTTTAAAAGCTAAGCTGGTGCTTTATCAATTAAATCATGTTGTAAAGCATGATTTTTTTTTCCTCTGTAAAAGTATCTAACATTTCCAAAATCTCCTCTTAAAACACATATCCCTATCATTTATCCCTCTATACTTATGAAAAGTGATATATACTCAGAATATGAGGTCAGTGCATAAGATTTATAAAGACTTAAAAGAGATTTAATTTTGTTTAAATATGCTAGATGAGACACAGAAAACATACATTAATCAATTTCCAATTGCCATTCAGGTGAATTTAGGTAGCTCTGTCTCTAGTGTTACTACTTCATTGTTCTGTAACGAGTTTCTATTCTGAACACATGAGAATGATTATAACTCAGTAAGTAACCTTGACTTGAATGCCTGTGAATTTTTTTTTTGAAACATAAAGGAGTTATAGCAAATATAGTCAAATAAAAAATAAATTATATTAAAACTTTAATTTGACATTCTTTTGCAGAGCATAAATTATTGAGCAGTCTCAGATATTAAGCACAAAAAAAGCATGAGCAATCATTTAGTTCAGGCATCCCGTAAAGCTTTCTGGCTGAGAACCAATATTCATATGAGAAAACCAAACATTTTAGGCGATTAGGAGATATTCAATGATATGAGATTTTAAGTTATTAATAAGGTGACAAATACTATACTACTTTCATTTATCCATTGCTTTGTCTATTTTTTATACCTGTCAGTCTACTTTAATCTATTTTCCTCCATAAGAATTTTTTTTTCAGAAAGGAAAAAAATATTATTTGAATTTTCACTCCAACTTATCTTTAGGATTCCTTTTTTAGACAATGTATTACTGCAGGTAGAAAGGGTGGTGCCAGAAATGTTTCAATTTGCCTTCTAGAAATACAGAAGTCATTTTGACCTGTGCAAAAGCCACAGGCCTAAGTATCTGTGTATGAGATACTGTTATGTGAGATTTTTAAACCCATATTAAATCACCAAACTAAATGTGGAGCTTAGTTTAGATTATTAAAAACCATTAAAGTTCTTCTGATACTATGATTTAATTTAAAAATCTTTTCTTTGCAATCAGAAATATTGCTGTGTTAAACAATAGATTTTAATTAAGGGTAAAAAATTTTTCATTTAATAAAATACCAATAAAATAGATATTGGTATTAATTCTTTAGTGAATGCAATCTTTAAAATTTAAAGGGATACCATTAAAAGCCTTAACCTGGAGAAAAGAACTAGATGATTACACTGAGAGTTAAGCTAAGTTATTCTGTTTCTCATTTTAATTTTTATTTCAACCTAAAAAGTGGAGTACAGGCACAGAATTTGGACCTACTTCAATAAAGTAACATACTGATAATATGCAAAGATTTGCATTTAACCTGAAGAAACTCCCAATGAGACCGGAACTGTGGTTAAAATTAGAACTCCTGTTTCAGCTGGAAAAGCTTCTAAGTGTATAGTCAATGCTGTTGTTTTACAGTATCCCAAAGAGTTGGCCTTGTCTTTGCCATTCAATCATGTGTTCAGACAAATGAAAGATGTTCAAATAAACGAATGCCACTCAAGCATGCTCAAACATGATTATACTGATATTTTAATTCTTCTACTTGAGGTTTCTCTTTCTGACTCAGAATGTTCCCCAATCCCACTTGACCTCAATTTTTAACACTTCCAACTCATTTCTTATTGAGATTTGTCCAATTTCAATATGGCACTACCTCAGAGATAAGATATAGGCTTATATCTAGCAAGGTCATTAACAACTAGTCCTTATGGACCTTTTCCTGAAGCATGAACCAGTCAGCAGATTAGATTTTGTATCCTAGGACTAGTGACTAGAGAGTTAAATGAAAGCAATACCTTTTGTCAAAATGTTATGAAAGTGCTTAACTCTACAAAGGGATTTATTTTTTCTTTTTTTATTAAATCATAATTGTGTACATTAGTGCAATCATGGGGCACAATGTGCTGACTTCATATACAAATCTGAAATATTTTCATCGAACTGTTTAATAGCCTTCATGGCATTTTCTTAATCACTATATGAAGACATTTATATTCTGCATTCAGTGAGTTTCACCTGTACCCTACAAAGGGATTTCTAATTCTGTGGCATCGCTAATATTTATTTATTTATATTTATTTATTTATTTAGAAACAGAGTCTTACTGTGTCACCTTCAGTAAAGTGCCGTGGCGTCACACAGCTCACAGCAACCTCAAACTCATGGGCTTCTTGCGATTCTCTTGCCTCCACCTCCCAAGTAGCAGGGACTACAGGCGCCCGCCACAATGCCTGGCTATTTTTTGGTTGTAGTTGTCATGTTGTTTGGCAGGCCCAGGCTAGGTTTGAACCCGCCATCTTCCCATGTGTGTGGCTGGGACCCTAGCCACTGAGCTACAGACACCAAGCCACATCTCTAATTTTTATTACAAATATCCAATATCCTATTGAGTAACAAAATCTGTGAATAAAAAATATTCTTCCTGTACATCACATAAATAGGCATACAATTTTTTTCAGATTACAGGCCTATTCTAATACTAATTTTTTTTTAGCAGATCCATCATCCTATCTTTTCACCAAATGTATTTTAAACACTTGGTAAGAATTACTTAGGCTTGACTTAACCAAACACTATGCACATGAAGAAAAATAAATCTTTCGTGTTGATTTATATCTTTTTCTATATTATACAACTTCAGAAGTAAAGGTAGACACAGTGGTTAAAATGTATAATAGATGACTATGAAAAATAAAATATTGGTAAGAACTATGGAGTCCTCTTAGACTGACTATAAAAATGGTTAAAATGTATAATAGATGACTATGAAAAATAAAATATTGGTAAGAAATTTGGAGTCCTCTTAGACTGACTAAAAATGGAAGAGATAACTCTCTTCTTGGGATAGAATAAATATTGCCTAGATAATATAATCAATAGAAGCCCCCTTTCCATTAATGCCTTTTGTTTCTTACAAACTAATCTATAGGCACATGAGGGCACACTTACATCGTGTGTGTTTCTACCAAATGTTAAAAACATACATTAGGATTACCAGTAACTTTAAGGAAACAGATAATAAAATTCTATTAAGAATCACAATTCATTTATTTTTGCCTCTAGCTCAGAGGTATATGATGATCTTCTGATAATCATAATAAGCAATCTTTTAGTCAAGGTTGTGATTAAAAGAGCTATTGCAACAGCTCCAAATTTATAGAATATTATACAGATATATACTCCTTTCTCACGTTCTTGTAATTTTTTTGTCATCTTCAAGTTTCTGTTTAAATCTAAGTAACCATTAATTTTGCAAAGTGTGTCTTTCCATTATTCTCTATTGTGTTTAAAATCTTGATTAGCTCCCAGAAAAAAGTAGAAGAAATATAATTGGATGCCTGACAACTGCTGTGTTTCATGAGTTGCAATCAAATGGCTGCTTATTGATGTGTATCCTTTCAATAAATTAAAGTAAAATTCCACCTGCTAAAACATTAACTATTCCATTATTCTGTTTATTATAACTTTTTCTCTACTACCACTCCACCAAATCGCAAGGAACATGAGTGCTTTGTGACATTTTCCTTTACCACTGCTGCTGCTGACAACACATTTTTCATTAGTTATAGCACCACTTTTATTTTAAGCCACATTTGTGACACTAGTTAATTCATGAATAGAGTCAAATGAAAGATAAAGGAAATAAAAAGACCTTAATTTACTTCATAGGGACAGTAATAGTCCTCTAATTATTACACCTTTTAGGTGAGAAATAATACATGAGACACACAAAGCCATCATTTTGTGTGAAATGTGGCTTTTCTGTCTCATACATTATTTCTCATGTAAAGGAAATAATTATGTGACATTCGTCTTTTCTAAAGCAGTCCGAGTGGAGCAAAGCAAGCACATATGTGGGATTGAAAAATTATTTTTTCATATATGTTGCTGTGAGTTTTCTCCTCTAAAAATAAAAATGATCCAATATTAAATGTTATCACAATATTAAAACCAATGGAGAATATCTATCACTAATACATCAAAAGCCTTATAAGGGAGAAAAGAATAAATTATTGTAGAGTTGACATAAGAAAGTTCATCATAAAAAGCACCTCATCCTTAATGCCAAAGATAAAGATGATCCGTGCTCTGATTACCTTATTCTGGTGTACAAGAGCACCTTTATATAAAGCGTAAGATATGTGAGATAATTTACCAGCAAAAGAAACAATTTGATTTCCCCAGGAGTTAGAGTCACTGAAGTGAGTCTGTCAGTCCACAGCAAGTCCATGGATGCCTCATCTGGACCCGACTCAAGAAGTGATCATTTTACATTTCTATTCCATACACGGCATGCACTCCAACAATTCCTACAGCAGAGTATCATAATTAGCTCTTCTGTTTGAAGAAAAATGTAGAGAATTTTATTCCAAAAATGTATCTAAACTATGTTACATAAAAATGGACATGAATGTTTATTCTTTTTTATGATTCTGTTGTTTTGTAAATGTAAAGAGTAATTCTGCGATAGGGTTCAGGACATGTACTCCAAAATGTGGCACCTTGGCATTTGAGAACACAGAAGAAATGGGAAGGTCTCTCTGACCTCACCTCCCCACAATCCCCTAAAACAAGCCATAAAAGAATACTTTGACCTTTTTAAAGAGAGACCATTAGACCTCATTCCAGAAGGGTCCTTCCTACACCACATGGAAAGAAATGAAAACGTGGTCATGCCAAGAAGAATGTGAACAAACGAGCATTGCTAAGTTTCCCTAATTTATTACCATCATTCATACTTCTGCAAGGCTGTCCAATCTTCAATGAACCTAAGCATAAACATACATGTTTTCTCTACTTCTTTTGATCTCCATTCTGAAGGTTATTGTGTCACATAAAATTTGTTCTGAATTTGCATGCCTTTTTCTTGTTAACCTGTCTTTTGTTATAGGGGTCTCAGCCATGAACCCAGTGATAGGTGAGGAAAAAATAATACTTTGTCTCCTATAACTGCTTCATGAGCAACAACCATGCTATTTTGCTATGCTCTCCCTAAGATGATTTTTACTTTAAAACAGTAGTGGAAGTACCAGGCAGTTACACTGTAAATTCTGTGCTCATAGAAGTCTTCATTAAACTCTCACATTTCAACAAAAATTTACTAATCAGGTATATCATTGTAACTCTGTGGCAAAAGTTCTACTAAACTGGCTCGGCGCCTGGGGCTCAAGCTGCTAAGGCACCAGTCACATACACCTGAGCTGGCAGGTTCAAATCCAGCTTGGGCCTGCCAAACAACAATGATGGCTGTAACAAAAAAATAACTGGGCATTGTGGCGGGCACCTGTAGTCTCATCTACTTAGGAGGCGGAAGCAGGAGACTCTCTTGAGCCCAGGAATTGGAGGTTGCTGTGAGCTGTGATGCCACAGCACTCTATCCAGGGTGACAGCTTGAGGCTCTGTCTAAAAAAATTTTTTTTAAAGTTCTACTAAACTATATTTTCTCTCCTGGTACAGGTGACATAGTCACTGTAGGGAACCCTGGGCAGTGCTTGAGCACTTGATTTTAATTCCTGGTTTAATACCAATCCCCTGTGGGATGCAGAGCACTTATTTCGAGTAGGTGGTCATTTTTCTTGTGCATTAATGAACAGACCAGAGCACATTAAACAACCACCATAGACCAATGTAGACTAAGCTTCTGAGTCAGCAATTTCCTTTGAAAAGTGATACCTGAGTAAACATTTTTCTTTGTTTATTTGCTCATTTGTTTGCTTACAGACAGGATCTTATTCTACTGCTAAAGCTTTATGGCAGTGCTATCATCGTAGCTCATTGCAACCTCAAATTCCATGTCTCAAGTGATCCTTCAGCTTCAGCCTCACAAAGCTTGGACCACAGGCTCAAACCGCTTTGCCAGGCAATTTCCTTTTTTTCTTTTTCTTTATTTTTTATTTATTTATTTATTTATTTATTTTATTTTATTTTGTAGAGACAGAGTCTTGCTGTATTGCTCAGACTGGTCTGGAACTTTTGGCCACAAGTGATCCTCATGCCGAGGCCTCCCAAAGTCCTAGGATTACAGGCATGAGCACCACCAATCCTTGTCTTAATTGTTATTAAAAGAAAGAAAAAACATGAAGAGAAATGGCATGCAAAGGGTTTTGAATGAATATTAAAACTATGACTTAAGGTTCAAATTGAGGGCTTACAAGGCTTATTTATTCCTGGAAAAAAAGGACAAGGCAACTAACATTGCCCCTAGTAAAGGTTTTACTGGGCAAACATGGTATTTTTTATGTAAAACTATAAGTTTATTTTATGTTTTAGAAAAAGGGAAAGGGAATGAAAGAAAGGAAGAGAGTGAGGAAGGAGAGAAGATAGTAGCGAGATGGCCAAACATTGTATCGTTACCCTGGTAGATCATCCCTGCCCATGGAAGGGAGGGAAAATGTGTTTATTAATGCATAAAAATTTTAATTAAAGAATAATGTCACAACTTGGTAAAGTCGGCAGACATCATTGAATTACATACTTAAATAAAATGGGTTAATATGTAAGTAAGCCCTCAAAAACAACAATAATAATAATAAAGGTGGTTTTTTAAAAGAGTAATATTATACACACTCTTCTCCCTAGTGTCTCACATGTGTAATAGATTAAAACTATTCAAATCTGTAAAATATTATAAATTAATAAATGATGGATCCATAGTGACTTCACAGCCTGCAAAGCAAATGTTCCAAACTCCAATACCCTGTCTATCTGGGTCTGCTCTCCCTGGATTGTTGATTGTCTAAAAGCAACAATTCAGTTTTCTTTTTTAAAATTCTCCAAAGCTGAGACCATTCTGATGGTACAATGAAGTTTCAAGAGTGCTGCTACTCAGGGAATCTGGCCCTGAGTTTTGCAGGCCTCATCCTTTGCTCTTACAAGTTCATCTGGCCAGACTGCCCTCTGCCTCCCAAGCCTCCAAGATGAGTGGTTCCTTACTCATTCTTCAAATTTTAGGTCAGAGTTCACTTCTCAAGATACACTCTCAAATGTCACAGAACCGAAGGTCACCCCTATACACTTTTATAGGTCTTCATAATTTTATTCTTTTTAACTTATTAAAGTATACAAAGAAATATTTATGGTTACAGTTGTTTAACATTTATTTCTCCAATTTACTATTTTTCCTGGGCTCTTCCACAATTGGTCTTGGCACAAGGTAGAAACTTATCGAAGACTTGTGAATTAATAAACCAATGAACTGATGATTGTTTGGCAAGTTCTCCTTGAAAGCTTCTCTTTTCTTGATTTCTAGAATGCCATAATTCCCTGTTTGTTTGTTTTTTCCCCATTTCTCAGGCTTTTCCGTCTCAAACTTCCTTCATCATCCTGTAAATGTTAGTATTACTAAACCTATTTACCAGATTATCTTCTTATTCAACATATTCTTAGAAATCTTACATTTTCCACAGCTTCATTTTTTTCTAGGCAAGATCACCCTTGAACCCGGACGCATATCTTAGCTGCCTCTTAGATCATATATAGCAAATAATCCTCAACATTTTCAAAATCAAAAGCATTATTTTAGAGTTCTATCTATTCCTTCTCTTGTGCTCTTCCTCCATTGTTCTAGGCGGATTAGGTTCTACCCTTCTTTTCTTTCACCTATTATCCAATTCAAATCATTCAACAAGTTCAGTCGATTCTACAGTCTCATTCTAAATATTTCTTTATCTGCTTTTCTCTATCATCTCTGCCCCTTCCTTGTCTAGACTCAGAGATTCCTGAAACAGCTTCTCAGTCTGTCCACACTGCCTTCATTCTTGACACATTCAATCTGTTTTTACTCAACAGCCAGGATGATCTCTCTAAAATACAAAACAAGGACACTACATGACCTCAAATGCTTCCATGGTTCTCTAGTATCTACAGAACAAGGTCCAGCTGTCATCATGTTTAAATATTCTCCATGTTCCCTACCTTTTCACCTCTTTTACCCAACCTTTTCCATTCTGACATGTAAATTTGCTGGCAATCTCTCTCTGTCTCACATCACTCTTCCGACTTCTCCCTGTCATTTAATAATTCGCTTATGCTTTCAGTTTTTAGTTTTTTCAGTAATGCTTCCTTACCTGCCAAGTCTTGGCTGCCTATTGACCCCACATTCTCCCCAGCCATCTTGTCTTTCCTTCTTCACATAAACTTTACCATGATAGCAAAGTCAAACAAATGCTTTTTAGCCCCTGTGAATAGTACCAAAAATTAGAAGATGCACTTATGGATAAATGTAGTTACATGCATGCTCTGTTATTCTGCGTGTATGCATGTATGCATATATGTGCGTGTTTCCAGGTTCCCAGTTCTCTTGATCTTCTTGGCGAGGAAGGGAGGAATAATAAAATTGTCTAAAGAAAATGTATCATGAGTAAAAGGACATCGGTTGTTTCTACACAATTCAGACTTGAAAAAAATATTGAAACATTTGGTACAATTTCCAATTGGTAATCCTTATGTGCTTATTTTACATTTCAAATAAAGCTACATAAACAGTCCAGCAATATCTGTTTTCCCATACCCATTAACCACATTCCATTAGTGTCAGCAGGATGCATGCTTATAGAAAGATAACCAAACCCTTTACTGTTCAACAAAATAACAGTAGAATCCGGAAGCCATGTTAAAGAAAGCAACACAACTCTTGCCTTAGCCACCTGACTGAGGCTTAAGGTTAGATTGCTGAACTCAAAGCAGACACGCCAGTCAAATGGATTGTGAGGCCTTGGATAACAAACTGCAGCACATCGCAAAGGCCTGTACCTATTTATCAGTCTATTACATGAGAAACGTGAACCTTGAAACATAATTAAGAGCATTTTTTTAGCCTAACTGCTTTTAAAAGCAGAATTATGCCATAGGAAGCATTGTCCACAGAGAAGCAAAACACAGTAATGAAGGAATGAACCTTTAAAATTCTTAAACATTTGTTTCATAAATTTTAAATGATTTTAGAATAATTAGGGGACAACCTATTTAAACGCCCCACTATACTGTTGATACTATTTTCCCCCTACTATCCAAACCTTTTAAAAGCAGCTTTTGTCTCTTTAGTAACAAGGCAGATTCTGAACTGCATGCCCAACTACTTGACAAACCTTGCAAAACAGGTTGCACCCAAAATATCAGTACCTGTTAAATCTAGTAGCAACCTCGACTATAAATAATCACTCTCTGTCACATTCCAAGAGATTACAAACCATATAGCTCATCAATGTTCCGTCACAGAGTTTTAGAAAATGCTTACACTTCAAAACATGCAATGTATCTTGGGTAATTAATGGGCAGGTGAATGACCTTTAACATCAACAAATATGAGTGGATACTAGAGGAACTCTTATTGTAGTATCAGATCATATGGACATATTTTGTTTCCCTTTAAATTTTTCACATTTTAAAATATCTTTTTTTTTCTGCTGGGCTGGTTTTGAAACCCACCACCTCCAGCATATGGGGCTGGCACCCTACTCCTCTGAGCCATAGGCGCCCCCGCCACCTCCAGCATATGGGCTCCACCTATAACTTCTTTATGTAAAGAAGTTTCCTTCATTGATACATAGAAGATTATTTAGCTAATTTTGAGAGAGTTCAGTTGAAAAATCAATAGACTTTTGAAGAAGTTTAGTAATTTTGATCTTTAATACTAAAATTATGAATGAATATTCATGCCTTCATGCTAAGAGAAATAAAAAAATGAGTTCAATAAGAATTTATTATACTCCTATTGTTCAGATTTATGTGCCTGAGAATTATCATTTGTATTAATCATAAAATTACATATATGTACATGTGTCTCTGTGTATGTGCAGGCACACATGCACGTATATAATTTAGGAAAATCGTCTTCAAATACTCAAATTTTTTCCACTATCATCTCCTAAACTTATAAACTCATCAAGTCTAGCAACTTTCAAGGGTTTGGCTTTATCATCAAGACAAGCCAGTGTGTATAATAAACTATATTATCTTATCTTCGTGAACTTCTAACGTAACCTAAATATAGCTATAGAAGTGTTTTTTAATTAACTATTGAAACCTACCATTTATTTAGTCCTTTCTAAGTTCACAAATTTAAGTGTAGCCAGTTGAAAGTGGCAGTGTTTTGTACACCACTCATGGATTTCTTTAATAAAACATTGAATTTAAAACATGTTGCAGGCACAATGGATTTCTACCATTCATAGGACTCCGTTTGTCCTATCAGTTGTGTTTCTATTCTGAAAATATAAATAGTATCATTTTCTATTTTTAAGGCAATTTGAAGAGGCAAAATGTTCCCCACGTTTCATGAGCAGACCAAATTACAACCAGCTTGCAATTTACTAAACTCATACAGTGGTGAGTGTATACAATTTGACTTTCTGATGATAATATATAATAGTCTAAAAAATGCACTGTGATATTTTCCTGCTAAATTCTTAACCTAAATAGAATCTTATTGCATGAGAGGCCAGTCTTCAAATTCCACCTCTGCCAAGGCCCAGCAGATGTCTATTTATAGTGCCTTTGTGATCTGTGACAACAAATGCCCCGCTGAGCCCAGAATATTTTCTGAGTGCTTCAAACAAGGAAGTTGGCATACTAGAAATCCACATGTGAATTGTGATATTACTCTCCAAATGTCCGCTGATGAAGGACATTGCAGTTGCATGTAAAATATAGTTTTACATTAATTCATCAAGTAACTCATGTAAGGCCATATTTTACTAAGATTTGAACAAGAGATGTCATGAAGCAAGGAAAGTATTGTTGAGTATAAATTTTGATAGGAAAAAGCTCAGTTTAGATATGCACATTATATAAGCTGAATAGGATGAAACTGTGCTATCTGCAAATCAAAAGGTATTATTTATCTTTGACCATCTGGCTATATGGGGCATTTTTATTAAATTATGTTTTCAGAAAGAATAATATGCATAATAATATGCTCCTAGAAAGGATATGCTCCTTTTCTAAACCCCAGTATCATAAACTGAATAGTTCGGCTATGTTATAAGTGTTACATCTTCTAAGGTAAAATATTTCCAACATAATATATCATTTTCTCAGTGTCACATAATCATTATGATGAATAATAATTTATATATTGCAATACAATGATACTTGGGTTTTGATTTAGGTGAGTTTCATTTTATTCATTGTTATAGGAACTCATATGTGAGGAACTCATGTGAGTAAACTGATCCTCAAGAGACTGATCCTCACTAGTGTGGAGAGAATGTAGAGTGCCAAGAAAGGGTCCTTCAGTAGACATCTGAGCCAATAGCTCAGCTGACTTAGTAGCTCAGTAACCTGAAGTCAGATTCTGCATCTATAAAACAAGGAAAATATTAACAGCTACAGTTAGAGTATAGAAATAAATGGTATAACATATGTGGAGCACGTAAAGAATGCCTGGTGCATGTTAGAGATTAATAGCTATTAATGGTGGGTACAGATAAGTGAACAGCAACAACATCATTGCATGGACTTTGCTCCTTTGGGCAAAGAGCTTTTCTACTTTCTTCCTGGTTGTCAGCTCTGTTTGGTATAAAGCAGTTTGGTCATAAACTACATTTCGCTGAAATACGAGCACTACTTATATTCCTTTCGATAAACCACACATGTGAGAAACAGACATTCTCACAGTAAAGGGAAGTTTTGATGATAAACAAAGCCCAGTTCCCAGGAGACTGAGTATGGTCCTAGACCTGGTGAGATTACCTTATGTATAATGGGGCTGTGCCCGCAGCCAGCATTGCTCTTTTCTGAATGGAAGGTATGTGCTATAGGAAGAGATTTTGTGCAACAATTTTCTTTGAGGAAAAAAAAATCACTGGGTAAAGAAAGGCCCTTGGAATTCTCCAGGTACTTGACTTTCACCCTGACTCCACATGGTGAAATGAGCAGGAAGTAAAGATGACTATGTTTAAGTTATAAAACATAAAGATGGCTATATTAAGATATGAAATTATATTGTTTGAATCCAAATTCCACACTAGCAGAAATCTTAATTCCAAAATCGCAATCATTTCAATGTTATTGATATGATTTATTAACATCATAAAATGTCAAACAGAAGATAAGATTCTCTCTTTCTTGAGAAAATTAATTTCCTCCTTTGTATAAAATCAATATAAGATTATTCATCTGCAAAATTCTTCCTCAATGTTCTAATTTTTCACTAAAATGCTTTTGTAATAATCTTAACATGGCTTCCTCAACCTAGCTATTTTCCAGGCAATTTAACCCACATTGCTGAACCTAGAAAAATGTTATAACTTAGGTTGAGATTTCCCAAATGAATATAAAGTAGATTGTACACTACACAACTGAACTATAATGGATTAGGATTAATCACATATTATTAGGTACAAACACACTAATAACATTCAACCCTAACTAGTGTATCTCCTAGCTCATGACATAAATAACAATTTCTTTATTTTGCAGAAGGACAAACATATTTCTGCCCTTAGCAAAAAAAAAAAAAAAAGAAAAGAAAAACTGTTCAGGGGGAGGGGAAAGATGGCCAACTAGAGGCAACTTTTGCCAAAAGCGCTTATCCAAAGAGAAAAGTTGGACTGGAGTGAACTCGGAGAAGTGGAAATTGGGGAGTTAAGCACAAGGAGAAGAAATCAAGGTGCACATCATCCCCACTGAAACAAAATGTGAGTGCAAGACAGAGGAAGAAAGATAACAGAGATCAGGTATGGACCAAGAAGATTGAAGGTGGCCAGTGCTGAAGGGGAGGGTAGATTCCTCTTCCAACCAGGAGGCTGCCTGGGGGCTTCCACCAGTAAGCCAGAAATGAAAGTCCTCTTTTCTTACCCCACGAGAGAAAGCCAGGAGGTCCCATTTGTCTTGCACCTGAGAATTACCACCTGCCTGGTGCCAAAATGAACAAATTTTCTCTCCAAAGTCCTGAACTCACAGCCCACCCTCCCCCTCTCCAGTTGCCTGACGGACTGCACCCTGCAGACGCTGGTGTGTTTGGCAAGATCTCTGAGAGATCTCTGCATTGTGGGGGCTGCTAAGTAGGCTGTGCCCTTCCTCCTGCTGTGAGAGAAAACAGTGGCACCACAGCACAAACTTTGCCTAGTGTGGTCTCTGCTGGGTCTCCCTCCTGCAAGGCGGGACCTTTCTCCTACTTCCTGGAGAGGCTTTTCCCAATGCCTACACCCACGGACCCCCAACTCCCCACCTAACAACTTAGAGAGAGAAAGATCTAGTCTCAAGCAACCTTCCCTGGGAAAGTCAGGGAACCAGATATTCCTCCAACCCCCCAGCCACAGATGATAGCTATATTTTGTCAAGTCTGTAGTCAAGACTTTGTGGGAAAATACCACAGCTTCGTTGAACTTGTTTACACAGGGGTGCTTAGCCCTACAGCATGAACCCTCAGAGTGAGATGGTTAACACTCTCACTCAGAACTGTTGGCAGTTTCCCCTCTTTTAGCTGCCATTCCTGGTGGCCAGAGGTTCATGGCTAATTTTAATTTGTTTATATAAGGGAGAGATGGCACTATGGGATAGTAACAGCAGGTTTATCCTCAAATTCCCCCACTCCACTTGTCGTCAGTGACAGGCTGCAACTAATCAAATCACTAACAGCTGGGACTCCAGTGAAATAAGAAATATGGCAACTCCTTTAAACTAGGTGGAGAACAGGCTGACACCAGGACAGAATCAATTTGTACTATCTAAGGAAGGCCTGGCCCTCATGCTGCAGCCTTGACAGGTAACGTTGTAAGGCTGTGGGGGAAAGGCCACAAGCACAATCTCCAGCTCATCCATGAAGGGATATTAAACTCCACTTCCTGGAGCCTCCAGATCTGGCCTCAAACACCAGTTTTAGTTGCCAAATAGATCTGTGGGATACTTCCTAAGGGTCCCCAATTAGATTATCTCTCAATAACTATTTAGGGACAACCTAATATTTCAGCTAAAAACTATAATTAATATCAAAAATAAGCTGAAATTACACATAGGGATGAACCAGTAGAAGAATCCTGGCAATGCCACAAATCAAAACAGATCATCTCCCCTAAGAGATTAAAGAAGAAGGACACAAGGAGAAGAAATCAAAGTGCACATCATCCCCACTGAAACAAAATGTGAGGGCAAGACAGAGGAAGAAAGATAACAGAGATCAGTTACGGACCAAGTAGATTGAAAGTGGCTGGTGCTGAAGGGGAGAGGAGATTCCTCTTCCAACCAGGAGGCTGCCTGGGGCTCCAGGAAAATACCATCCATAAAGAAATCACTGAAATGTCAAATAGAATTTAGAATATGGATAGCAAATAAGATGGATGGAATTGAGAATAAGATGGAAAAAGAAAACCAAAAAATAATTCAAAAATTGTCTCAAGAAATCAGTGAAATTAAGGACAAAGTCATAAAGGATCTGGACATAATTAGGAAATGTATAGCAGAACTTAAAGTATTAAAAAATGCATCCAAAGAGCTTCAAAATGTAGAAGAGAGCCTCAGTAACCGTAGAACATAGAGAGGAAAGAATTTTAGAAATTAAAGGTATGACTTTTGAACTAGCCCAATGACTCAAAAAGGCAGAGAAAAAGAACACAAAAACAGAGTATTCCCTGAAAGATTTATGGGATTACTCCAAAATATCAAACATTCAAATAATAAAGATTCCTGGAGGCAAAGAAAATGGCCCTAAAAGCACTGAAGCTCTACTTCAAGACATCAGGGTGAAGAATTTCACAAGCTTTATAAGAAACACAGAATTTCAGATAGTAGATAACATCAGAACTCAATCCAAATAAAGCATCTCCTATACATATTGTAATTAACTTTGCCAAAGTCAATATAAAAGAGAAAATCTTGCAAGCACCCAGGCATAAAATAAGTCTTACTTACAATGGGAAAAATATCAGGATGACTGCAGACCTTTCAGTTAAAATAAGCTAGAAGAGGGTGGTCATCACTCATTAATTGTCTTAAACAAAACAATTTTCAGCCCAGGATCCTGTATCCTGCCAAACTAAGTTTCATTTGTGATGGAGAAATCAAATATTTTACTGACATGCAAATGTTGAGGAAATTTGCCACAACTAGACCCCCTCTACAGGAAGTACGCAGACCCGTTCTTTATACTGACCAAATGATGATTCATCACCAATGTAAACACACCCCAAAATTAAAGCCTAGCTTCCACAATGATGCAAAGAGTAAAACTAAACTCTAGACCTCCACAAAACAAGATGAACAAGACTCCCTCATACCTATAAATTTTCTCAATAAATGTGAATGGCTTGAATTCACCAAGAAAGAGGCAAAGACTGGCTGACTGGATACAATAGCTCAAACCCAGTATATGCTGTTTCCAAGAAACATACCTAACTTAAGATAATACAAGATCAGGGTGAAGGGATGCAGAAGAATATTCCAGGAAAATAGAAATTAGAAAAAGCAGGGGTTACAATCTTATTTGCAGATATAATTGGATTTAAATCAACAAAAATAAGGAAAGATAAGAATGGGCACTACATACTGGGTAAGAGAAGGATACAATGTAAAGAAATTTCAATTTTTAACATTTATGCACCCAACCTGAATGCTTCTGGATACTTAAAATTCACCCTATATGGTCTAAACAATGATGACTTCTAGCCCCATAATAGTTGGAGATTTCAACACCCCTCTTACAGAAATGGACAGATCCTCTAAGCAGTAACAAAACAATGAAATAATGGACTTAAACATCACCCTAGAACAAATGGACTTACCAGACATATACAGAAAATTTCATCCTAATAAAACTGAGTACACATTCTTCTCATCAGCCCATTCTCCAAAATTGATCATTTCTTAGGGCACAAATCTAACCTCAACAAATTTAAAATTTATAAGTTATTCCTTGTAACTTCTTGGAACATTGTGGAATAAAAGTTGAACTGAACACCAACAGAAATCTTCATACCCACATAAAGTCATGGAAACTAAATAAACTTACGCTGAATGACATCTGGGTTAAGGATGAGATTAAGAAGGAAATGATTAGATTTCTCAAACAAAAATATAATAAAGCTATGAACTATCAAAACCTGTGGGATATTGCAAACTATAATAAAGCCACAAACTATCAAAACCTGTGGGATACTGCAAAGTTCCTTCTTAGAGGAACATTTATAGATTCAATGCCTTCATCAAGAAAATAAAAATATGGCAAGTCAGCAACCTAAAAGGCCATCTCAAATTACTGGCAAAGAAAGAAAAATCCAACCCCAAACCTAGAGGAAGGAAAGGAATAATCAAAGTCAGAGCAGAACTAAATGAAACAGAGAACACAAGAATCATTTGGAAGATCAGTGAAACAAAAAGTTTGTTCTTTGAAAAGATTAATAAAATTGATCAACACTGGACCAAAATAACAAGAAACAGAAAGATTTCTAATAACTTCAATCAGAAATGAAAAGGGGGAAATAACAACAGTTATCAGATAAATCCAAAAGATCCTCAATGATTACTACAAAAACCTCTATGCTAAAAAATTTGAAAAGGTAGAGGAAAGGGACCATTATCTAGAATCACACCACATTCCTAAATGCAACCAGAAATAATTAGAAATTTTGTGTAAACCTATATAAAGCACTGAAATTGCATCAAAAATACAAAATCTTCCAAAAAAGAGAGGCCCCAACCAGATGATTTCACACCAGAATTCCACCAAATCTTCAAAGAGGAACTAGTACATATGTTACACAACTTATTCCAAAACATAGAGAAGGAAGGGATCCTCCCCCAAGATGTTCTACAGAGCAGATATCACCCCAATTCCAAAACCAGGAAAGGACCCAACACAGAAGGAAAATGATAGACCAATATCATTAATGAATATCAGTGCAAAAATATTAAATAAGATCCTAGCAAAAGAGAGTATAGCTACAGATTTACTGTAGATCCAGATGATGGATCATACATCATGATCAGAGATGGGTTTTGTCTAAGGGATATAAGGTTGGTTCAACATATGGAAATATATAAATGTAATTTACAAAATAAATAAAAGCAAAACAGAAAACCATATGATCTTCTCAATTGAGGCAGAAAAATTCAACAAAATACAGCTTCCTTTTCAGAAAAGAACACTCAAGAAAATAGGCATAGGTAGGATATTTCTTAAACTGATAGGGACCATCTACAACAAACCAATTATCAATATCAGATTGAATGGAGTAAAACTGAAAGCATTTGCACTTAGAACTGGAACCAGACAAGGATATCCACTATTGCTACTGCTATTCAACATAGTATTGTAATTTCTAGCCATTGTGGTAAGGCAAGAGGGGGAAAACAGGGTATTCAAATGGGGACAGAGAAGTTCAAATTTTTGCTTTTTGTGGATGACATGATCTTATACCTGGAAAACCCTAATGACTTAACTATGAAGCTCTTAGAAGTGATGAAGGAATACAGTAGCATTTCAGGATACAAAATCAACACCCACAAATCAGTAGCCTCTATGCATGCCAAGAACAGTCATCTGAGAATAAAATCAAAGACTCTATACCTTTTACAGTAGCTCCAAAGAAGATGAAATATCTGGGTATATATCTAATGAACAATGTGAAAATACCTATAAAGAGAACTATGAAACCCCAAAGAAAAACAAACTGAAGATATCAACAAATGGAAGAACATACCATGCTTCTGGCTGGGAAGAATCAACATTGTTAATGCCCATACTACCCAAAGTGATCTGCAGATTTAATGCAATCTCCATCAAAGCACTAACATCACACTTTGAAGAACTTGAAAGAATAGTACTTTATTTCATATGGAACCAGAAAAACTCAAATAGCCAATACTATTTTTAGAAATAAAAGCAAATCTGAAGGCATCACTATACCAAGCTTCAGGTTATACTCTAAGTCCATAGTTATCAAAACAGCATGATACTGGCACAAAAATAGAGATATCGAGCTATGGAATAGAATAGAGAATCTAGAGATAAACCCAGCCACATATTGCTATTTGATCTTTGATAAAGCAAACAAAACCATGCATTAGGGAAATAAATTTCTATTTAATAAATGGTGCTGAGAGAATTGGTTAGCCACGTGTCGATGACTGACACTAGACCCGCACCTTCACCACTGCTAAAAATGGACGGTTGCTGGATAAGAAATTTAAATTTAAGACATGAAATAATAACAATTCTAGAAGAGAGTGAAGGAAAAGCTTGACAGTATCGGCCTGGGAAAAGATTTTATGAACAAGATCCCCCTGGCAACTGCAGCAACACCAAAAATAAATAAATAGGATTTGATCAAGCTAAAAAACTTCTGCACTGTTAAGTGTACCACAACTAAAGCAAAAAACAGCATTCGGAATGGGAGAATATTTTTGCATGCTACAAATCTGACAAAGGACTAATAACTAGAATCTACAGAGAATGCCAGTTAACAAGAAAAGAGCAAACAACCCCATTTATAAGTGGGCAAGAGACTTGAACAAAAGTTCTCTGAAATTGACCGATGAATGGCCACAAACACATGAAAAAATGCTTATTATCCCTGATGTTCAGAGAAATACAAATCAACACCAAATCAACCTAACTCCAATAAGATTAGCCCACTTTACAAAATCCTAAATTTGCAGATGCTGATGTGGATATGGAGAAAAAGGAACACTTTTGCATGCTGGAAATGCAAACTAATATAATCTTGTATGAAAATAAGTATGGAGAATTCTCAAAGAGCAAAACGTCAACCTTCGATTTTATCCCTCAATCCCAATATTAGGTATCTACCCAGAAGAAAACAAAATTACCACAAGGACATTTGCACTAGAATGTTTATTGTGGCTCAATTCACAACAGTCAAGTTCCCATAAACATATGAATGGATTAACAAACTAAGGTATGTGTATACCATGAAGTACTATTCAGCCACAAGAGAAGATGGAAATTTTACATTTTTTGTGTTTACCTGGATGGAGTTGAAGCACATTCTTTGTAGTAACATATTTCAAGAATGGAAAAGAAAGTATCCAATGTACTCAATACTAATACGAAAGCAATATAGAAACGACTACATGTCCACATGAAATAAAAAACACAAGTAAAGTCTGTCGAGGGGGAGAGTAGAAGAGGGTGAGAGACCGGGAGGAGGGAAGGTGATTGGTGGGATCTCACCCAAGGTCACAGTGAGAGGGTGTTCCTCACGCCCCCTTGGTTAAGGTCTCAATTACAACTTGAACTTCATCTTACAAATGAAAACAATGTAACCTAAACACTTAAACTTCTATACCCTAATATTAATCTGAAATTTACAAAAAACCATAAAATACAATAAAATAAAATAAAGTATAATAAAATAAAATTCTGGGCAGATAAAACACACTGTGTACTTATGAATCAGGAAAAAAGAAGAAGGCAACATTTATGTTTATCGTAAATAAACCTGATTTTGATTTTGCACTCTATCAACATAAACTAAGGATAGAAAAAAAGAAGGTAAGATGAAAGAAAACAGTTTCTTGAGGACATGTGTGAATGATATCATTATTGTTTTCTTATCACTAAGTCTACAAACAAACATATTAGCTGTATTAAACAAGTATTTGTCAAACCTGCCTTTCTAAGACCCAAGATGATTGTTTAAAAGTGTAGGTCAAGGATTTCTACCATGATTCTCTTGCTCTGAAGAACACCCAAGAATTTGTGATTCTTATGATGAGGTAGCAGGGGTGAGATTCCTTTATACATTTAAATGCAACACTGATTTACATTAAATTTTATTTCCACTTTTTTTGTTGTTGTTGTTTAAATGTGAACAAAGCACTTACTATAGTCCAACTTAGACATATAAGGGAAATAAGAGGAGATAAAATGCGTGCCTATTTTCAAAGTGGTCTATTGTAGTAAAGGAAATACACTATGTATCTCAAGAGGAATTATGTGATAAAGGCTCTATTTCTAACCTTGAGCATATTAAGTCTTTCAATATTCATCATTCACTCAATACATATCAGGCACCTATATCTGAATAGGCACCATGTAAAAGTAGGCAGCTGCAAAAATGAGCAAAAGCAAGCCTGAGTTCTGCTTTCAGGGAACTGCCAGTCTGGGAAAGAGAAAGCTGTTACACTAAGTCGTGAGACATTACATATAAAGTGCAAAGTGTGTTATGGAGGCAAGGGATGTGATTCTTGATGAACATGGCATGTGACAGCTAGATCGCTGTCACATGCCATATACATCAAGAATCACATCCCTTGCCTCCCTAACACACTTTATTTATGAAGTATGATCTAGCTATCACATGCCATGTACATAAAGAATCCTATCCCTTGCTTTCATAACATACTTTATTTTTTTGAGTAAACAAACTTGAGTTGAGGATGAGAATCTAGTTACGATATCAAAGAAGGGAACTATTTTAGGCAATAGGAAGTGTATGTACAAAAGACCTGAGGTGAGAAAAGCCACAGATGTGTGGAAAAAAACCAAAACTGACATGCTTAGACCTCAAAGAGGAAGGGAGAGAATAGAGTGAGGAGATGCTGAAAAGATCAGGCTATTCAGGGTCTCTAAATAAACCAAATCAATTCATGGTGGGGGGTGGAGAAGAGGGAGTTGGGGTTTACAGTGTATGGCCCACCTATTGAAGGTAGAACACAAGTATAAGAAGGACTCGACCTAACAAATGCAAACAGTGTAATCTAATTCTTTGTACACTCAATGAAACTAAAACAATAAAAATAATAATAATTAGGATTGCATATGTCAAAAAAAAGAAAAAAGAAGTTTTGTCTTTCTTTTAAAAATAAGTGGTCAGTAGTATGATAGTGTGATAAGATTTGCAATTAGAAAATATTATTTTGGCTGTGATATGGAGAAATGACACAAAAGAGAAAGAATGTATCTGTACCTATGAGAAAGATAAGAATAAATTGAATTAGGATGCTAACAGCAGAGAATAAATAAAGAGATGGATGTAAAATGTGTTCCAGAGGCCAAAGGAACATGTCCTGGTGATTAATTTATCACTGTAAATGTGATAGAGGGTAGTGGGCTGTAGGGGAAAGAAGTTTCAGAGACAGTTATGACCGGCTGAGATAGAGAATAGTACGAGAGGGTCAAGTTTGAGGATGGAGGAAGAGCTTATAAGAGTGGTTTGAACATAATCAGTTTGACAGCCTTGGAGAGAGTCTAGTAGGGTGAGTAGCAGTTGGAAATTCAGGTCTGCAGCTCAGAGAACTCCAGACTATAGATAAACATTTGTGAATCACCCAGTGTAGACAGAAACAGTGGGTGTAACTGAGAATGGCTAAGGATATAAAAGAGGAACAAAAGAGATCACCAGATAGGACCTTGAAGGAATATAGAAATTATTAGCAAAAAGGAGGCTATCGCAAAGGAGACCAAAAAGGAAAGAAAAATAAAAGATGGAGGATTCATAACTAGGCAATGTGAAACGATGAGGCATGGATAATTTTTCAAAATCAAAGAAGAGCAATTAACTATCTTAAGTATGCAAAAAGATGAGGACTGGAAAGACTAAGATGAGGTCTGGAAAATATCCATTGGAATTAACAACACAGATGTCATTGACAAGAAAAGCTTTGGCAAAGAGATGCAGCTGACAGTAACGACAAAGTCATAGTCACAAATTAATTAAGTTAAAGAATAAGGGGATAATGGTGGCAGTGAATACCGACTGACATCTTTCTTTTTTTCTTTTTGAGAAGAGAGACGGCAGTGTTGATTTCAAATGACAATCAACGTTTCAAATACAATTTGTTCCAAATTTAAAATAGCAGAGCAGTCATTTCTACTTTCTTACTCATCCTTCTAACTTCCTTTACATTCATTTGTTTTCTGTTAAGTACCCCCATGAGCCTCTCTGTCAATGAAGCTAGTGATCTTGCTGTAATGCAGACTCCACCAAAACTTGAGAAGCCCGATCCCTCCCCACAGCATGTTCAAAGCTGCCTCTCCTGTCCTGGCATTCTATTCCCCTTCTTCAGTGAGCATGTGACTTAATTTCACCAAAAGATTCACCCTATTCTATTCTGTTTTAAACAACTTAACCTCCAAGAAATAATTCAGCTTCTCTTTAACAGAATTTGCTCAATCAAAAAGTTATTTGAATCAGAGTGAATCTGAAGTGCTCCTTACAGTTCCTGAGATTCATAGCTCTCAATGATTATCAGTTGAATATAAATGCAAGTTACCTGAGAATTGGGACTTTTTATTCAGTTTTCACTCAGCATCTTCATCTAACTAAAAAGTCAATGAGAATGATACAAAATATTAGAGATAAAATTGATGTTTGAATACAAATTCAGATTAGGTCAAAATCATGACGATACGGTGTTCTAAATTGCATAGTCATCACCAGCACATTGTTATAAAAAGATACATGGTGTGTTGTTTTAATTCAAGTTAAGTGAAGGTAGACTAGTTCAAGTAATATACAAAGACATTCCTATCATTATTTACTAAAGGACTGAGTGATTTGGTTTTAAAATAATCTGTGTGTTAGATTAACTTTTTCAACTAAAAGTCCTTTAAAATAAATTTCCAAACAGAGAGGTAAAATAATTAAAATATATAACTTGCCTCAATCACTTTTTTTTGATATTAAGGATGGGCAAACATATTCTACACAGAGGAAAGGAGGTAAAATTGCCACTCATCCTTGACTTTGCTAATTAAAAGGGAAAAGCAAGTGTATAAATGGAGAAGTAGATGAATAGCAGAAGAGAACCTCTAAGAACCATTATACTGAAGGAGGGTGGAAATTCAGGAATGAATTAAAAAACCCAGTGCGTGCATTTTGCTTTGTTGTGAGTGGTATATTTTTGATGTTTCAAACAGAACCTAACTCGAAGGAGGTTATTTACCAAAGTGCACAGGAATGAAAGGAATGTCTATCCACTCAGTTATTTTCTGTTATAAAGTTAGAAGTTTTCCAAGATGGAAGCAATGATTAAAGGAAAAAGAACTGTTGAGGCACCAGTGATAAATGAAGGTGATTTTAATATTCTACTGATTAGTACAACATGACATAAATAAGGAGAAAAAACAATTATGAGATTCTGATCATGGTGAATAAACTGGAACTTTCTGTAGAAGAATCACATCCATGCAGCGAAATCCTAAAAGGAAATCATAGACACTATTCAGTAAGAAAAATGCTGTGTGCTCACTACCTTCTTCTCCCCACCTGCTGCCTTTGAAAGTAGGCTGCCCTATACTTCTTCTGTGCCCTAATGGTTTATCCATTTCTCCCCCTCTACTTGGCAACCACCAATTCTTTTAGTGTCTCTATAGTTTTGTGTTTTCCAGAATGTCATATAGCTGTAATTATACTACATGTAGCCTTTTAAAATTGGCTCCTATCACTTAGGCACTGTAATAATAGTACCCTGGCTCTCAGGTCTGCTTGGTCTTTACTTGAGCCCTGGAAATTCAAGTAGATGTCTCTGCTGCACAAAGAATCCTTCTGTCATATACATCACAGATCTGTTCTCTTTCCAGGAAAGACTTAAGAATGATTAATATTTTCATGTTGGAAATAACTAGAGTTACCTCTGCATAGAAATTTGAAACTAAAAGCCACGTAATCACAAAATGAGTTCACGAGAGGGTGAACATGTCTACCTCCTTCTTCATTTACAGCTGGTATCATAGACTTCGTGTCTTCACTATCACTTGAGAATCTCTCTGGATTTCTATTTCTCAGGAGCCAATTATCTCTTTTGGTTTGGGCGGTGGTTGTGGTAGTGGGAGGCCCCAATAGACCTGGTTGAAGTTGTTTCCAGATAATTTTATGCTACCTTCTCTCTCTCTCTCCCCACCATCTCTCCTGTCTTTCTGTCTTGCTCAGTATTTCTCTCCTTTTAATGGTATATCTTTTTTCCTTTATGCTTCATAGACCTTACCTTTCTTGAAATACCTGAAAACTAGTAATATCCTTAGTATCAACTGAAGTGGTCTTTATATCTACTAATATTCTATATCTACTTTTTATCTACTAAAGTCCTATAACCAGCCCTGCTAAATCATCAGAAATATGACCTGGACTTTAGTATACACTCTCAAGAGTAGGTATAACACAAACTTTATAAACTTCCGTAATTTTCTGAACTCAGTCCCCTTGATGGACAGCGTGGGGATATTCCAGCTGTTATTTATAAGGAGACAATTCTCCATGAACCTCCTATGTTTTCCAAAATCCAGGCATTAACAGCCAATTTGCTCTAGAACTATCCTTTTAGGAATGCTTGTATAAGCAGAGAGCTAGAGAAAGGTAGAGATTCCATCTGGACAAAATTCATATGCTCTTATTAATTCCACAGAATAATAAAGACATTCCAAAATAAGAAAGAGAGAGACACTTCTCTCCCCTCCTGGGAGCAGATTTACGTTCTTATGCCTTTGATTGAACCCTAATGACCTTACGGCCTTGGCTTACTTTGTATTGTCCAATCTACTTTATACTCTCTGGCTTTCAGTTTCCTATTTGTAGAATTCTAATGATGCTGGAACTTGTGCTGTTGGATTTTGTGGACGATCAATTTAGTTCTTGTGGCTACTTAATAGTAATTAACTAATAATACACTTTATTATTAATTATAAAAGTCACTTAATTTGTATTACATTTAATTTGATTTGAGTGCAGATTTTTTTTTTTTTTTTGAGACAGAGCCTCAAGCTGTCGCCCTGGGTAGAGTGCTGTGGCATCACAGCTCACAGCAACCTCCAATTCCTGGGCTCGAGCGAGTTCTCCTGCCTCCGCCTCCCAAGTAGCTGGGACTAAAGGCACCCACGACAATGCCCGGCCCTTTTTTTTTTTTTTGGTTGCAGCCATCATTGTTGTTTGCCAGGCCCAGGCTGGATTCGAACCCACCAGCTCAGGTGTACTTGGCTGGAGCCTTAGCCCGTTGAGCCACAGGTGCCGAGTCATTGATTGCAGATTTTAAAACTTAATAACTACATTTTCCATTTCTAAATTCCAACCTTTTAGCAGCATGATTTTACAAAAATAAATACTTTAATCAGATTAAAAAGTTTCCTATACTGGCCGGGTTTGGTGGCTCACGCCTATAATCCCAGCATTTGGGAGGGCGAGGTGGGTGGATTGCCTGAGCTCACAGGTTCAAGACTAGACTAAGCCAGAGAGAGACCTCATCTCTAAAAATAGCCAAGTGTCATGGTGGGCACCTGTAGCCCCAGCTACTTAGAAGGCTGATGCAAGAGAATTGCTTAAGCCCAGGAGTTTGAGGTTGCTGTGAGCTATGACGCCAAAATACTCTACCACGGGGTAAAAGTTAATAATCTGTATCAAAAAAAAAAAAAAAAAAAAAGCTTTCTATATTTAAGTTTCTATATTAAACACTAGCCAGGTATTGTGGCTGGCTCCTATAGTCCCAGCTATTCAGGAGGCTAAGGCAGAAGGATCACTTGAGCCCAGGAGTTTGAGGTTATTGTGAGCTATGATATCACAGCGCTCTATCTAGGGTAACAGTGTAAGACTCTGTCTCAAAAAGAAAAAATTCTCTTCTTATTTGTTGTGAAGCTTATGGATCTGTTAATTTCCCTCTACTTTTAGCCAACCTTTCACAATTACTAACATGTCTTTCAGTTTGTTACAGATGCAGGCCGATCATGCCTTTCCCAATACTCTACCTCCCCTACCCCTCCCGTTTGGAAGGAAATTCTGGTCTTGTTATTATTTAAGAGGTTTTTGCTTATCATATGTTAGTCCTGCTGATCCATGCAAAAGATTGCTTTTAATTATTATAGGGTATTCTTTTGTAAGACCGAGAATGGGAGCAATTATAAAACATCTGGGGAAAATAACAATATAGACACAGGGTATATGGCATGCATGCAAATGGGGAAGGTCGCTTTTGAGTGGCAAGGGCCTTCATCGAGGTCGTACACAGAGACGTGGGAGTCACTAAATATGTGCCACATCTTCAACTTGAAAAATAAAGAAGTACATTTGTTTATTGGAACAATGGAGGATGAAATCAAAATGAGAAAGGGAAAATGGTAAAGAAAAACAAGTCTTTTCAATGACTCTAATTGCAGATCTGAGAGGAGTAGGGGATTGCCCTTAATGAGAACAAATACAGGTCCCTGTACTCAGCCAGTTGGAAGCACCTAGACACACACACCATACCGAATCCATAATCAGAAACTTTTCATAAGAAGAGCAATCCTTTCATTCAGAATGAATAACAAAGAGACCTTATGACTGAACATACAGTTAGGGGATATCTGAAATTAGAAAAGCTTTATGAAAGGATAACAAATTAGAAAATAAACTAGGTAATGGGAGAATTAAAAGTCTTAATAGTAGGAATAAAATGATTTTGTTCCTTAAATATATCATATGTTGCTCTAATCCATGATGTGCTTCTTCAAAGTGGAATAACTCTGAAGTAATATTATCCAAAGGAAAATGTGCCCTGGCCCTTTGGTCTGCTTGGTGTTTACTTGAACAAGTCTTTTTTTTTTTTAATTTTATAATTTTATTAAATCATAATTGTGTACATTGGTGCAATTATGGGGCACAATGTGCTGACTTCATATACAATCAGAAATATTTTGATCGTACTGTTAGAGATAGCCTTCATGGCATTTTCTTAATCACTATATGAAGACATTGATACTCTACATTTAATAAGTTTCACCAGTACCCTACTAAGATGCACCGTAGGTGTGATTTTAATAACAATTTCTACACCCAGGGAAGTATAATCCCAGCACTCTGGGAGGCCAAGGCGGTGGATCACCTGAGCTCAGGAGTTTGAGACCAACCTGAGCAAAAGCTGAGGCCCGTTCTCTACTAAAAATAGAAAAATTAGCCACACCTGTAGTCCTAGCTATTCAGGAGGGTGAGGCAAGGGGACAGCTTGAGCCCAAAAGTTTGACCTTGCTGTGCACTGGGACGCCATGGCACTCTATCCAGGGCACAAAGGGAGATGGTCTCAAAAATAAATAAATAAATACTTTCTATTATAACAGAAGAAAGAAATCTAGCATATACAGAAAATCAATTCACGTTAGCTTTTTAAATTACATAGCAGGAGAAATGAGTTATCAGGAAAGAAACGGCAACTATTTTATCTGGAAACTGATTACCTAACAGCGTATTTTTATATCCCATGGATTGTCCATTCAGAAGGGGCTAAAATGTCCTAGGACACAAAGCATGCATTTTCTCAGACATAAGCACAAGCAAAAACTATCTGAAAATGTTTAATGAACCTTGTCAGCTGCAAGCCTGTGTATTTAGAGCCGTAGGCTGCACAGCTATGTGTAAGGTGCTGCCTGAACTCTCAGAAGCCCAGGGCTGGGAAGTCCAGCGTGTGCTCCCGGAGGGAGGGGGCAGGAGAGGGCAGGAAGAAGACAGCACGTGAGAAACACAAACTCGCTCTGTGGCTCCGCAAGGTAAAAAGAGGTTAAATTATAAAAATGTTACAGCCATGCCTTTGGCCTAGAGCAATTTTATAGAACAATCACTAAGATGAGATAATCTTCGCTCCATAATTTCTTCCCTACAGCTGTGGGTGGTTTCAACTTGATTGCTAAAAACAGGACAATCTCTTTTGCCTTTTTAGAAATCTGTCTTTCACCCTTCCATCTCACGCTCACTTCCTTTCCTCTAATTCTCCATGATGACTTGCAGAGTTCTATCTATTCAACACCACGCTTTGACCCCTGGAGGCCCTCATCTAAGAAAGTCCTTATTTCTGCCTTTAAGATGTCACCACCAAGGAGCGGAGGTAGGATATGCCCATCGGCCTGTAGACATGCAGATGCAGAATTCTTAGTATGCATCAAATCTCGGCTTTTTTTGTTTCTGTTTTTGCATTTTTTGGCCGGGGCTGGGTTTGAACCCGCCACTTCCAGCATATGGGGCCGGCGCCCTACTCCTTGAGCCACAGGCGCTGCCCAAATTTCGGCTTTTTCAATTAAGTTAATTAACCTAGAAATTCTGAGTGATCATCTCAGGCAGTTGCCCCAAGCCCCAATTATCTAGATTAATCTAGGCCCAGGTGCTACCACTTAGTTAGGAAAAAGGGTTTCTGCCCTGGATCACATGGGTTCTCAACCTCAGCACTATTGACATCCCCGGCTGGAGCACTGTGGGCAGCATCCTGGTCCATACCCACTAGATGACGGTAGCATCTCTTAGGTGCGACAACCAAAAATGTCTCCGGACAGTGCTAAAAGTCCACCAGGGGCACTTTACCTAGTGGGGTGAATTAAGATTCTGCCCCAATGCCCAACAGCATCAGAAACTTCTACCTGAAGAGTTTCCCCCAACCCCACCCACTACCACTCCAGAGAATGTGAGTTAGATCCACGAGGGGCCATCAGCAGACAGCTGAGAAGGTTAAAAAGAGTGAAAATCTGCCCAAGTGGAAACCACCTGCCTACCATCCCCGAGCCAAACAGAATAAGAAGTGCCTGAAACATCCGTCTCCCTTCTATAGAGAACCCGGGGGAGCTAGCACGTCACTGGCCGCCTTCTCACCCACTCTCTTCTTTGCCCATGAGGAGATACACCCAGGCTGTGAGCGGCAGGGAGACAGCTCTCTGCAGACATCTGGACGTGAGCTACACCCACAGAATAGAAGCTCTGAGCTCTGGTCCAGCCTTGCCACTCACTGGTTATAGGAGCTTGGGCAAGTTATTTAATTTTGCTGGATTTCTTTTTCCTCAGCTGTAAAGTAAAATGAGCCAGACTTATACCTTCTCTGAGGTTGCTTCTAGATCTAAAGAACTCCTGTCGCAGGGGCCAAGTGCTTGGAGAGGGCAAAGGAAGAAGGGAGTAAAAGTGAAAGCAAATATAGTGAGGCTAAGAGGGAGCCCATCAGGCTGGGCAGACGTGACGCAGCTGGTCTGGTTGTCTTGTGTCCTGCCTGACCTTCACCCCGTCTCCCATTCTTACTGTTTTATAAATTTATCTCCCACCCTAAAGATGCCTATCTTGATTAGTTTGGATGGACTGATTTAGGAGATTAACTTCTGAATTACAATATCGTTTGGGGTCATGAGTTATACTGATTATTGTTTACTATGAGTCCTGGGATCTGACAGTTATTGTTTAAGATATGAGTTAATATGGTCTTTACTTTGAACTTAATTTTGGAAGTGGAAGAACAAAACGGTCCTGAAGAGGCTACTCTCCCTGTTCTCCAGAATCCTGGCCTTCTGACAAAGTTTGGCAGACCTATCCCCGTCTGTGCGTGTTGGCTGACAGTGACAAGCGGCCAGGCCTCTTCATCTGGTAGCAGAAGGAGGCAGAGGAGCCAAGCAATGGAGTGCTGTCGGGTGGCTGTGTGGCCTGCACAAGGGAGGGCTTGGGATAGGTTTTAGGAAAGGTCAGGGATGCCCATGGCCACTGATAACAATCAAATGCAATTTCTAGGACCTAAGGAAGGAAGAATTCCAGGTAGCTCTTTTTATTTTTTAGCACTCCCTACATCTTTACCCTTCTTACATAACTTATTCTTCTATTCATACCTGGATACCACTCTCCCCTCCATTGGCATTCTCTTTTTCTTGTATTTTACAATTGTATTTCTCCTTATTCTTTCTAAGATCCCTTCATTTCTTTTCATTTGCTAAAATTATTCCTTTTCTGTGGCTCTCTTTCTCCCTCTCTCTTCCTGACCTTCTTCACCATAAGAAGGAAGTAGGTCACCAGTCACAGCCCTAGATTCTATCTCCTCAAAATATTCATACCTGCAGAAAGAAAGGCAAGCTGGGCCCAGAAGGATGAAGCTTCCACGTGTAACAGCCAGGGGTTACCCAAGTGCCCAGGCAGCATGTGAAGTTCCTGCTTGAGAATATGAATGACAAGCAGGGAACCATTTTATTCCTTTTCAAAGATTAAGTTATGACCAAGTTGGCTTGGCAAATGATCATCACTGACCTAAGGTAAGGAACTCCTAGTGAAGGGCAAATGTGTTTGCAAGACAACTACATCTGAAGTAAGGAGGCCAAGTGCAGACATCTGGTCTGCAGAACCTTAGCATGGGCCTGCCTGGGCGGTGCAGATGCATGTTGGTGGAGCAGGCATCTAGCGAGCCGGGTGAGGGTCACAGGTTCCCTGAGAAAAACCGTATCACGGCAGTGCCAGGCTAGTGACTTTCCAAGGTAATGCACTGTGCTGGGCCCACTACCTGTCGTGGGGAAACCAGGAGAATAGGCTCTAGGGGACTCCCACACCCAGGCCAATCCTCACTGGACCTCCCTCCCTATCCCACAGTGACCAGAAATGTTATTACTTGCTGTGTATGAAGATGACACAGCCTCTAAAGGAATGCTCTTTGGAATGCTGGACATGGCGGGTGGGAGGTGAGCAACCCACCAGCAAGATTTACTATAAATGAGCCAAATCAAATGGAACAGGAACAAAACTGCTCATCAGTCACAATCAAATAACAAGAGACTTCCTGGAGAGTAACAGCCAGATGGGACATTAACAGTCCTATAGGCCATTTAACATTCCACTAATGCTCACTGCTTTTTTAAACAAGCACATGGGACCAGGTTTAGTAGAGGAAAGAAAAATGCAATGTAGGCACATCCATTTTTTTCTTAAACACACACACACACACAAAATGATCTTGTACAGACAGGCGACCACTGAAGACATTTACCTAAGGAAGTCCTTCCCCTGACAACCCACTGCCTACCCCAAAGCCCAGCTTTCCCTTTAGCTCTTGACTATCAAATTCTTTTTCGGAAAGAGTTTCTTTGAGATATAATTCACATACCATTCAGTTCACCCATAAAAGCGTACCGTTCAATGGTTTTAACGTATTCAGAGTCATGCAGACACTACCATGTGATCTGAGAGATCAAAATAGACACCCCCCTTATCAACTAAGAAGGACCCTACAGTTAAGAAAGAGAAAGTTAAGGCAGCGCCTATGGCTCAGTCGGTAAGGCGCCGGCCCCATATACCGAGAGTGGCGGGTTCAAACCCGGCCCCAGCCGAACTACAACAACAAAAAAAATAGCCGGGCATTGTAGTGGGCACCTGTAGTCCCAGATACTCGGGAGGCTGAGGCAAGAGAATTGCCTAAGCCCAGGAGTTGGAGGTTACTGTGAGTTGTGTGACGCCACAGCACTCAACCCAGGGCGAGAAAGTGAGACTGTCTCTACAAAAAAAAAAGAAAAGAAAAGAAAGAAAAAGTTACCTACGGGTGGGAGGTTCAGGGCCTGGCTGCTGTGCAACTTCCTGGATTTCCACAGCTACAAGAAAAAACACACTCTTGGGAAGCACCTGTGGCTAAAGGAATGGAGCGCCGGCCCCACATAACGGAGGTAGTGGGTTCAAACCCAGCCCTGGCCAAAAACTGCAAAAAAAAAAAAAAAAAACCCACACTCTTGCTAAACTCCCTAACAACAGGAGCTATCAGGCAAATTACCAGACTCCCCCTAACTCTGATTTACAACCCAGACTCTACAACTCTGGACAGGAGTGGGTTGTGGGTTACATATGTGTTTATCCACTGCCCATGCACCTGACTCACCTCATTACTATGTATAATTCATCCCCCAAACCTGCTGAATGTGTATGACTGTTGTGTAATGAAGACCTTGCGAAGCATAAAGCCAACCTGCTCTCTCCCTCTTTGAAGAGGGATCACCTTCAGTACACCCTGGAGACTCTTCCTGGTTTACAAACTGATATCGCAATAAATCTCGCCCTTCTACTTAGCCAGGTGGTCTTCTGGACAACAACCACAGTCAATTTTAGGATATTCTCATCATCTCAAAGAGAAACACCTGCCATGGACTGAATGTATGTGTCTTCACCAAGTTCCTGTGTTCAAACCCTAATTCCCAGTGTGATGATGTCTGGAGATGGAACCCTTGGGGTGATTAGGTTATGATGCTAGAGCCCTCGTCATAGGGTCAGTGCCCTTATAGGAAGAGACAGGAGAGAGCTTGCTTCTTTTCTCTCTGCTCTCTACCATGTGAGGATGTGACATTATAAGAATACAGCTGTTGGGCGGCACCTGTGGCTCAAAGCAGTAGGGCGCTGGCCCCATATGCCAGAGGTGGCAGGTTCAAACCCAGCCCTGGCCAAAAACTGCAAAAAAAAAAAAAAAGAAGAAGAAGAAGACAGCTGTTGAAAAGAAGGAAACTGGGAAGAGGGCCTTTGCCAGGAATCCAACCGTGCTGGTACCATGCCTCCAGAACTGGGAGAAACGGATTTTTGTTAAGTCACCCATCTATAATAATTTGTCATACAGTCTAAGTAAACTAAAACATCTCTGTTCCATTGAGCAGTCACTCCCCAACCCTCCCCTGCCCCCAAACAAGGCAATCACCAATCTAATCTGTGTCTCTACAGGTTTGTCAACGATGGGCTTTCCCTGTAAGTGAAAACACACAGTGTTTGTGTGTCTGGCTTCTTTCACTTAGCATAATGTTGTTCACCCATATTGTAGCACATATCAGTACAGATGCTCCCCCCCTTACAACGAGGTTACATCCTGTTGAAAATATTACGTCGAAAACGTATTTAACATGCCTAACCTACTGAACATCTCAGTTTAACCTAACCTATCTTAAACATGCTCAGAACACTTACATTAGCCTATAGTTAAGCAAAAATCAGCTAAAACATAAAGTCTATTTTATCATAAGGTACTGAGCATCTCATGCAATTTATTAAACAGTGAACTGAACGTGAAAAACAGAATGATTTCACACAATCATGAAGTCACAACTTGTAAGCTAACCCATCTCAAGTCACCTCTGAAAAGAGCACGGGGGCGAAGGCTGACTTGAGTACCAACGGCCACTGCTGTAACCAATCACAGCAACCTAATACGCCTCCATAAAAACCCAAAAGGACAGGGTTTGGAAAACTCTGGATTGCTGAGCACATGGAGGTGCATGAGGGTGATGTCCCCAGAGACGGTGTGGAAGCTCCATGTACCCTCCCAATTCTGGCTGTTCATCTGCGTCCACTGTAATATCCTTTATAATTAACCACTAAAGGTAAGAGTTACTCTGAGTTCCATGAGCTGTTCTAGCAAGTTATTAATAAACTGAACCTGGGGTCTGTGGCTCAGTGGGTAGGGCAACGACAGGTTCAAACCTGGCCCCAGCCAAACTGCAACCAAAAAATAGCTGGGCGTTGTGGCGGGCACCAGTAGTCCCAGCTACTCGGGAGGCTGAGGCAAGAGAATCGCCTAACCCCAAGAGTTAGAGGTTGCTGTGAGCTGTGTGATACCATGGCACTCTACCGAGGGCGATTAAGTAAGACTTTGTCTCTACAAAAAAAAATAAAAATAAACTGAATCTGAAGAGCAGGTCATAGGAACCCCCACTATTGGAAATATAAGTTTAACAACATACTACTTGCAATTGGCATGTGAAGGGTAAAGGGCTCTCATACTATCAGATCTGATGCTATCTTCACATAGTGTCAGAGTTGAGTTATAACTATAGGATACCAGTGTCAGAAGCACTGTGTTGAGTGACTGTGTGGAGAATAGAGAACGGGTTTCTTCAGACCATATTTTATTTATCCATTCATCAGTTGACACCCATTTGGGTTGTCTCCAACTTTTGCACATAGTGAATGATGCTGTTGTATAGATTTTTGTGTGGATATATACCTTCCTTTTTCTTTTCTCTTTTTTTTCTTTTTTGAGACAGAGCCTCAAGCTGTTGCCCTGGGTAGAGTGCTGTGGCATCACAGCTCACAGCAACCTCCAACTCCTGGGCTCAAGTGATTCTCCTGCCTCTGCCTCCCAAGTCGCTGGGACTACAGGCACCCACCACAACACCTGGCTATTCTTTGGTTGCAGCCATCATTGTTGTTTGGCAGCCCAGGCTGGATTCGAACCCTCCAGCTCAGGTGTATGTGGTTGGCGCCTTAGTCACTTGAGCCATAGACGCTGAGCCTCTTTTTTTTTTTTTTTTTTTGAGCCAGAGCCTCAAGCTATCATCCTGGATAGAGTGCAGTGGCATCACAATTCACAGCAACCTCCAACTCCTGGGCTTAAGCGATTCTCTTGCCTCAGCCTCCCAAGTAGCTGGGACTACAGGTGCCCGCCACAACACCTGGCTATTTTTTGGTTGTAGTTGTCACTGTTGTTTGGCAGGCCCGGGCTGGATTCGAACCTGCCAGCTCTGGTGTATGTGGCTGGCGTCTTAGCCGCTTAAGCTACAGGGGCTGAGCCTACACTTTCATTTTTTAGTGCAAATGTACACAGTAGTGGAACTGCTGGTTCCTAAGGTAACTCTGTATTTAACCTTTTGAGGAACTACCAAATTTTTCCAAGGTAGTTGCACCATTCTACATTCCTATCAGCCGTGTATGAGGATTCCAATTACTTCATTCTTGACAAAAATTATGCTCTTTTTATTTATTTATTTATTTTTAATAAGACCTGGCATTTAATTACCACTGACCATGTACCAACTCTGTTGCAAACATTGTCTGCATAGAAACTCATTTAAACCCCACAACAACCCTGGAACCCACTTATTATTATCTGGATTTTACAGGTGAGACAACAAGCAGAGGGTCTGAAGATACGGTGTGGAGCCAGGATATGAAGTTGTATGTCTGGCTCTGCTTTTCATCATGCTCCAACCAAACAAAGGCATTCAATGGAACTATTGAAAATTATGTTGCAGATAAAGGATTTTGTCCCTGAACAGCTTAGTGTGTGTGTGGGGTGGGGGGGTGACAGACCCTGAAGTTATATACAAGTTGTGTGTTCATATACATGGCTGGGAAGATGACAACTTTGTCAGATTCTCAAAGGCATTCATGCACCAGGCTTGTAGAATAACTCTCCTACGTAAATAAGTTCATAGGTTGTCAACGTTGCCTTTAGCAGTCAGGAAAAAAAAATTTTTTAGCTTCCCTCCTTCCACAAAAGCTTTTTTCTTCTTGCCCCTAAACCATATTAATGATATAGAATGTCGCTATAGAAGAATCTTTAATGACTTGGAAAGATCCTTGTGATTTATAGCTAACTGCAAAATGCAGATTACTAAAGAGAGTCTACATGATGACCACATTTTCATAAAAAATTCATATGTACAAATATAGATGATAAAAGCACTCGAATAGACTACAAATGTTAACAATTGTCATTTGGGGTTGATGACATCATGAGTGCTTTAAAACTTCTGGTCTTGGCTCGGCGCCTGTGGCTCAACGGGCTAAGGTGCCACACCTGAGCTGGCGGGTTCGAATCCAGCCCGGGCCCGCCAAACAACAATGATGGCTGCAACCAAAAAATGGCGGGGCATTGTGGGGAGCACCTGTAGTCCCAGCTACTTGGGAGGCAGAGGCAAGAGACTCGCTTGAGCCCAGGAGTTGGAGGTTGCTGTGAGCTGTGATGCCACGGCACTCTACCCAGGGTGACAGCTTGAGGCTCTGTCTCAAAAAAAAAAAATTAAAAAAAAAAATTCTGGTCTTATTTGTTTACATGTTTACAAGAATATGATTTACATTTGTAATTAAAGAAAATATTTTTGTAAGAAAAAGGCAGTCTGGCTTGGCGCCTGTGGCTCAACGGGCTAAGGCGCCAGCCACGTACACCTGAGCTGGTGGGTTCAAATCCAGCCCGGCCCGCCAAACAACAATGACGGCTGCAACCAAAAAAAAAATGGCCGAGCGTTGTGGCAGACGCCTGTGGTC
>CAUYRH010088423.1:0-14320 GCA_963574655.1 Perodicticus potto
GAACCAGAAATAAAGATACCAGAGGGGCGCTGTCCAGAACCAGAAATAAAGATACCAGAGGGGCGCTGTCCAGAACCAGAAATAAAGATACCAGAGGGGCGCTGTCCAGAACCAGAAATAAAGATACCAGAGGGGCACTATCCAGAACCATGGGGACAGAAGAACTCCAGCAGAAAACAGGCCAATAATGTTTTTGGGTCCCAGTTTAGGAGCAGAACTATGGTCTGAAAGTGGTTTCAGATTGGCTTGTTCTGTGTTTCCATTTTGATTTCTGAATGACCATGGATGCGGAGATCAATTTGTGCTAATTTATAAAGATTGGCTTTCTGACTTCAGAGCTGTCGCACACATTAGATTAGCCTCCACTCTGAGGTCATGTAGTCACAGGAGCCATCGACCCAACCTGCGGGGCAAACTGACTCACCCTCCAGATGCTAAAGGATGACTTGGGGACAGCACCTCCGCTTGCTTCACTCTGCCCCTTCAAGTCCTTCCCCAGTGTTTGCAAGTGAGCCCTAACCCCCACTTTGATATGGGGAAGAGAGCCCTCTTAGGGGCCTGGGTAGGGGTAGCCAGCACGGAAATACCAGAAAATCTTGAGTTCCTTCAGGAGACATTCTAGCCACCTGGTAGCCTGGAAAAGTGAATGGGCAACTTGATGAGAACAATGGCCTTCCAAGTGAGCCAGAGTCACTAGTATTTTTGTCCCCTACAAAAACTAAAAGATAGTACCTTAACATATGTTTCTGAGTTGTTCTTCAGACCTCCCCCGACAATGAAAAATGCAGAGATGGGGGAACTGAGGAATTGAACTCTGACCACCATTCATTGTTCTAAATTCCCCACCCCCTGAGGCCTGTCATACCCATCTTATTATAACTCCTTTCCACTAATCCAAGAATCTCTGAATCTATCTGTGCCCTTCACTTCAGGATATCGTGTCTTTGGGGGCCAGGCCAATGTATAACCTCCATGTATTGATCTGCAATTCTCCCTGCCCGGAATGTACTCCTGCCTTTAAATCCCGGCTTATAAGCCATCGTGGAGTTCACTTCCTAAGTCTTGGCTTCTTGTTCGTTCCCTTGCATGGTACCCTGAAATAAAGATGCCTCTTTCTCCAACTCCAACTCTCTGCTTCGTTGTCTGGCTTCATTGAGCTGAGTCTGCAGACTCCAGTTTGGTTCAGGAACAACCTGGACACCCCTTCTCCTTTCACAATAAGCCCAGAAGCCCCTCCCTCCCAACTTCCCTCCTTTCTTCACCTTCATTCAGATCTGCGGCTTCCTCTTTCCCCAGGCACACCTCCTGCTCCCCCAGCACCCAAGCTCTGAAGACTAGACCACAGCTTCCCTGCCCTGTGACCCCTCTAACACTGCCTCAATCTCCCCACTCACTGAGAAGTCCGAGCCTCCTCACTCCTAAATGCCTGGGCTGGCTTCCTCAGTTGCCTTGGGCCACTCACTAAGTTTCCCAGACCGTGAAAGCCCCACAGAGCTGCTCCCAGACACGTCACGTCCCTCTCCAAAACCTTCCATCCAGTGCCGGTGCTCTGGCCACAGCTCCACAAACTGAACTCCTCACTGGTCCCTCATGGGGACCCTCAAGTCCAGGCCATTCTTTCAAGTCCATCCCACACAGGAATGCATGAAAAAGCACTTAAGTCACCAAACAAAAATGCAAAACATCTTGCTTTGTTGGTTAAAACTCCATCAATGCTTGAAAGCCCACTGTCCCCAGGATAAAGTTCCCAATCTTTGCCACAGTTCTCAAGGTCCTGCATAGCCTGACCTGCCCACCCCAACAGGCTTGGTCTGCACCTGGCTGTTCTCTGGCTAGCTAAAGGCTTCAATTTTGGGGGTGCATCAATCTCCTTCCACCACAAAAGCATTTACATTCACTATGCTCTTGGTCTGAACTGCTCTTCCTTCCTCTGTTCATGGCCCAGCTAAGTCTCTTGCCTTAAATGTCACTTTCTCAAGGAAGTGACACCTTTCTTAACACTTGCCTCCCAACAGGCAGAGTGAGGGGATTCCAGGTGCGTGTGTTGGGAGGCAGGTGTTAAGAAAGGTGATTACTTCCTTGCCCTTCTCAATCCCCTGCATTGCCCTTATCACAGCTGCAGTCAATTAATCACCTGTACGATGACCTGGTTAGTGTCTCTCTTCACTGTACATTCATTCCATGAGAACAGAGACCGCATCTGTTTTTCTAACCCCTGTGTCCCTAGCACATACGCAGGATTGGGCTCACAGCTGAAATGGAGTTAAGTCTTTGCTGAATGAATGAGTGAAGTGCTGGTGATACACTTCTCTGCCTACCCGCATCCTCTTACTGACAACACTGACTGAGCATTGCTCCTGACTTCGAACCATCTCTTTTCTGTCCCTTCTCTTGATATGTGTCTCCACCACCATTACCCCCATTCAACTTTTCTGGAAATTTCAATTTATCTGTGCAGCACTAGGAGGAGCCATAAGAATATGGTCAATCAGAGAGGCAATCTCTTCCTAATAGCTTATCCTCACATTGATTGGAGTGGCTTAATTCAAGAGCTGAAACATACAGAAGGGAAAAGAAATGAGATTCTGCCTCTGGAAATGATTTCTCTAAGCTTCTTTGATTTTAATTGCTTTGCATGCACACTGAGGTAGAGTTCCAGTTGATTGAAACTTTTTTCATTTGCAGCCCGAGTGAATGATGCAGGCTGCATTCCAGTGAACATTCTCTTAATATTATGGAAAGACCTGCGGCCTAGGACAAGCCTGGACAGGATTAGCAAAGTTGTGCGCATGTAAATTAGATGAAGGCCAGGAAATATTTTAAGTCTCCCTTTCTTACTAAGCACTTCAAAGAGCTATCTTTGTTTATTGTCAACCTTTCACCCCCAGCCTTCTTTTGAAAATTAAATCCCTTCTCTCTGACAAAGTCCCTACTGAAGAAAGTCTCTATGATATGAAATGCATCTGAAGGACATGAGTTCAATTAATGCCTCGGCAAGTTAGTTTGACTCTAAATATAGATATGAGAGAAAACACCCAACTCTAGAAAAGGTTTGATTTCAGAGATTCCACTTCTAGATGGGAAAAATCTCCAGCAGATGGAATTAAATTAGTTTAGTCCCGAAGTATAGCTCATTGGACTAGTGTCCAGCCAGCTAATCACAACTATAAGACTTGCCCTTTATTTCTTAGAGAAAGAAACCCAGGAAGCAAGACTCAGAGACCCAGTAGTCCTCTGTGCTATCCAGAGGAAAAGGCAGTGGGTAGCAGAGACAAGGGAGCCACACATTCCAGTGGCAGCTATTTCTGATCTGTAAACTTTCTTCTGCAGTTTCCTCTCCTATCCTGAGCTGAGCAGACAATGACAGAAAGTACTCTGGCCTCCAGGAAGCCCTCTAGAAATCCAGACTCCCACAAAGGCCCCGGTGAGGTCAGCTCTGCCAGGCACTTCCTGGACCAAGGGGAAAGATGCCTCCTGGACGCACGTAGTCTCTCCCCTTCAGACCCCTCCTGCATCTGGTGCTCACAGGGGTCCTTTCAGCTCTAGGTTCAACAGTTAAAACTGCTTATTCCCATTTCTGTCCCCTGCATAGTATCTCAGAATCATAGAATTTTGATGTTGAAAGGACAAAATTTTAACATGGCAGAGACCTCTCTGACCAGGAGGTGTAAGCTAGTGGAGCAGCATCAGAGGGGTCTGGGTTTCAGCAGATGAGTGACGTTGTATCACTAGATCTCTGTGAGCATCAATTTCCTGGCACAATAATAATAGCAAATAATAAGAACACTCACATCCACTTACTATGTGGCAGTGACCTCCCAAGAACTTTATGAGGCAGGTATGATATTATTCCCATTTTACATGAGAAAACCAAGGCCTAAAGCATATATGACTTGCCCATTAAGCTACATAGACAATGGGGTATAGCTTTTAATCCAGGCTTTAAAATAAAAACAAAAATTAAAAAAAAGAAAATACTAAGCAAAGACTTCAGTGGCCACACACTGCAAAGAAGATAGTTTTCATAAATTTATCCCAGGCAAGTTACTAAACATTGAATTTTCAACAAAAAAGTTATATGAGATGCAGAGAAAAAGGAAAATATGAACCACACTCAGGAAATAACACAGTTAATAGAAATTATTTTTGTAAGCACCTAGATGTTGGTTTAACAGATACAAAAGTCAAAGTAGATATTATAAACATGCCAAAAATATCTAAATGAAAGCATGATAATAATGAATAAACAAAGTTTATGAAAATGCTGGAGTTAGAGAGTTCTATAACTGAAATTTAAACTTAACTACAGGGGCTCAATAGAAGACTCAAGATGGCAAAAAAAAAGAACCAGCTAACTTAAGCAAAGGTAAATATGAAGTATGTTTATGAAGTAAACATAGAATGAAGAACATAGAAAAAAATGAAGAAAAATGAATCAAGTTTCAGAGACACATGAGACGATATCAGATACACACACATACACATATGCAATGAGAGTCTTAGAAAGAATAGAGAAAGACAAGACAAAAGAAAAAATACTGTATTTGCAGAAATAATGACTGAAAATTTCCCAAACTTGATGAAAAATATTAATCTGCATATCCAAGGAGCTCAACAAACCCTAAGTAGGATAAACATAAAGAGGTTCACACCTAGACATAGTATAATCAAACCCTTGAAAGACAAAGAGAAATAAAAAAATCTTCAAAGCAGCAAGAGAAAAACAACTTACGCAGAAGAGTGCATTAATATAATTAACAGTTGACGTCTCATCAGAAACAATGGAGACCCAGAGACAAGGTGATGATATATTTAAAGCACTGCAAGAAAAAAGAACATCAACCAAAAATTCCATATCTAGCACAATTCTTAAAAAATGAAAAAATAAAGACATTTTTAGATTAATAAAGACCTTTTACATAAATAAAGACATAGAGAACTCACTGTTAGCAGACTTGCCTTACAAGAAATACTTACTAAATGAAAGGAAATGACAGCAGATGGTAACTTGAATCCACAGGAAGAAATGAAGAGCACCGAAAATGATAAATACATGTATTAAAAGATTGAAAATATTTTTATCATTTCTTAACTTTTGAAAAAGATGTAATTTTTGCTTTATTTGTATAAAGCAAAAATTCTAATACAGTATTATTTGGTTTATAACATAGAAGGAGGAGAGACTGGAGCTTTACTGGAGCAGAGTTTCAATTTTATCGAAATTAAGTTCTTATTAATCTAAAGCAACTGGTGATAAATTAAGGTGCATATGGTGACTTAGAGCAGTCACAAAAAAAATAACTCAAAGTATAGTAAAAATCAACAGAAGAATTAAAATGGTACACTAAAATATATTTACTTAACATAAAAGGCAATCATGGCCAGGTGTGGTGGCTCATGCCTATAATTTTAGCCCTCTAGCAGGCCAAGGTGGGAGTATTGCTTGAGCCCAGGAGTTAAGAGAGCAGCCTGAGCAAGAGCAAGACCTTGTGTCTACTAAAAATAAAAAAATTAGCCAGGCACTGTAGCATATGCCATGCCTGTAATCCTTCAGGAGGCTGAGACAGGAGGATCACTTTAGCTCTCAAGTTTGAGGTTGCTGTGAACTGTGGTTACCAGTGCACACCACCCAGAGCAAAAATGGGATTCTGTTGAAATTTTCAAAAGAGAAGGAAGGCAGGGAGGAGATGGGAGAGAGGGAGGGAGGGAGGGAGGGAGGGAGGGAGGGAGGGAGGGAGGGAGGAAGGAGAAGAAGTAGCAAAAAAGATAGAAGATATACAAAAAATAAATGGCAGAATGGTATATGTAAACAAAACCACATCAATGAACTATAATAAATATGAATAGTTTAAACATACTAAACAAAGGCAGGGATTGACAAGTTGGATTAAAAAAATTATATTCAAACTATAGTTGAACCTTGAACAACATGGGTTTGAACTTCATGGGTCCACTTAAATGTGAATTTTTCTCAATAAAAGTTATACTGTGTGTGCCTGCCTCTCCTGCTTCCCTTTCTGCCCCCTCCACCTCTTCCACCTCTGCCACCCCTGAGACAGCAAGACCAATCCCTCCCCTTCGTCCTCCTCCTCATGCTATTCAAAGTGAAAACAAGAATAAAGACCTTCAAGAGGATTCACTTCCACTTAATGAATAGTAAATACATTTTTCTCTCCCTTATGATTTTCTTAATAACATTTTTTTCATTAGCTTATTTTACTGTAAGAATATGTGTACACGTAACATACAAAAATATTAATATGTGTTAATCAACTATTTATGTTATCATTAAGACTTCAGGTCAATTGTAAGAATATGTGTACACGTAACATACAAAAATATTAATATGCGTTAATCAACTATTTATGTAATCATTAAGACTTTAGGTCAATTGTAGGCTATTACTAAACAAGGAGGAGTCAAAAGTTATACATGAATTTTCAATTGCACTGGGGGTCGACATACCTAACCCTATGTCGTTCAAGGGTCAACTGTATATGCTGTCTACAAAGGACATTCTTTCGATTCAAAGACACATATAGATTAAAAGCAACAAAATGAGAAAAGCTATATCATGCATACAGTAAACACAAGAGAGCTGGAGTGACTATAATAGTAAGAGACAAAATAAACGTTACAACAAGATGATTAGAGATAAAGAGGGACAGTTCAAAATGATAAAAAGTTCACTACATCAGAAAGATGTAACAACTGTGTATGCATATATATATATCTAAAAACAGATTCATGGGGCGGCACCTGTGGCTCAAAGGAGTAGAGCGCCAGCCCCATATGCCGGAGGTGGCGGGTTCAAACCCAGCCCCGGCCAAAAACTGCAAAAAAAATAAAGATAAAAAACAAAACCAAAAAGACAGATTCACACTGAATCTGTATGAAGCAATAACTAAAAGAATTGAAAGGAGGAACAGAGAATTCAACTCTTACAGTTGGAGATTTCAATACCCTTCTCTTGATAATTGATAGAACTACACAGAATATTAGCAAGAATAGAAAAGACTTAACAAAACAAACAACTTGACCTAACTGACATATATAAAATGCTCTACCCAATGACTACAGAATACACTGAAGTACATGTACTCTGTACACAGAACATTCCCTGGGATAGACCATTTGCTAGGCTGTGAAACAAGTCTCAATACATTTGAAACACGTGAAGTCATACCAAGTATGTTCTCTGATTAAAATTAGCAATCAACAAAAAGACATTTGAAAAATCTCCAGATATTTAGAAATTAAATTACATACTTCAATACAATGATCAAAAAAGAAATGACAAGGTAAATTAGAACATAGTATTTTGAATGCAATGAAAATAGAAAACAGTATATCAAAATGTGTAAGATACACCTAAGGTAATGCTCAAGAGGAAATGTATAGCTTTAATTGCCTACATCAGAAATGAAGAAAAGTCTCAAACAACCTATCCTTCATCCTAAGAAACTAAGAAGAGCAAAATAAAACCAAAGCAAGCAGAAGAAGGGAATACAGATTAGAGCAGAAAACCATGAAATAGAAAAAAATAATAGAGAAAAATCAATGAAACTAAAAGTTGGTTCTTTGAAAAGGTCAACAAAATTAACAAATCCTTGGCTAGACTGATGTGAGACAGAGTGAGTGACGACATAAATTATAAAATAATGAATGAAAGGACACAACTCTTTGACCCTATAGAATGACTCTGTACTAATATGTATAAATTAGACGACTTAGATGAAATGGGAAAAAATGTATATATTACTGACTAGTGGGAGGAAAAAGTTATCTGAATAGATGTATAATAGTAAACTGAGTCCGTGATTTGAAATCTTCCCACAGAGAAAATCATAGGCCTGGATGCTTTCACTGGTGAATTCTATTCAATATTTAAAGAAGAAATAACAACAATTCTCCACAAAATCAGAAAACAGGAGGAAAGAATATATCCCAATATCCCAACTCATTCTATGAAAATAAAGACATTATAAGAAAACTATAATTCTTAAACCTTCTCTACCAATATAAAAAGAATGAAACAGAATAACCAAGTGAGGATTTATCCCAGGGATGCATGATTGGTGTAACATCTGAAAGTAATTAATGTGATATGCCATATTAATAGAATAAGGAACAAACACCACTGATCATCTCAATAGACACAGAAAAAGTATTTGACTATATAAGGTGATGAATATCCCAATTATACTAATTTAATTTTTACAAATTCTATGAATATATTAAATTATCACATATACCCTAAAATATGTACATCTATTATGCATCAATTAAAATAAAAGAAACAGTATTTGACACAATCCAATTCCCACTGGTAATAAAAACTCTCAGTAAACTTGAAAGATAAGGGAACTTTTACCTGATAAAAGGCATGTATCAGCTTCTTTTTAAACCTACACACAACCATCACGTGTAAATTGTGAGAAACCGAATCCTTTCCTTCTAAGGTTGGGAACACTGTTCTTGCATATCTATTCAGCACTGTCCTGGAGGTTCTAGTTAGTGGAATAAGGCAAAAACCAAAATTAATTAGCCAGTTAATATATTAAAGGCATCATACTGGAAAGGAAGGCATGAAATCATCACTAATGACATAATCCTGTGAGCTAAAAATGTCAAGGCACCCTCACAGGAAAACTACTAGAACAAAAAGACAAGTTTAGCAAGGTTGCAGGATATAAAATCAATCAGACTTCTATACCAGCAACAATCAAAAACTGGAATTAAGAAAAAAATTCCATTCCTATAACAATAAAAATACCTAACTTAATAAAAGGAGTATAAGACATGTACACTAAAAACTACAAAACACTGCTAAGAAAAGCAAAGAAAATATAAATAAATGGAGAAATATTCATCTTTATGAATTGGAAGCTTCAATATTGGCAAGATGGGAATTCCTCCCAGAGTGATCTATAAATTCAAAGTGTTCCTATTAAAATCCCTGAAGAATTTGTGATAGAAATTGACAAATTGATCCTACAATGTTCGTGAAAATACAAAAGACCTAGAATAGCCAAAACAATTTTGAAAAAGAACAAAGTCAGCAAACTTACACTACCCAATCTTAAAATTAACTATTAAGCCACAGTAATCCAGACTATGTGACATTGCCATAAAATAAATAAATGGAAAAGAACTGAGAATCCAGAAATGAATCTTCACATTTATAGTCAACTGATTTTCAAAAATGGTGCCAAGGTAATTCATATTACTTATCACTATTGTAATTCAGAGGGTAAAGGGTAGTAAATTAGATATATGCCACAAAGAAAAAAAGAAAAGATCCTAACCTCTTATCTCACATCATACTCAAAATTTAACTAAAAATGGATCACAGACCTAAACATAAGAGTTTTAAAAAGCTGGAGAAAATATTTTTTGACACAAAAAGCCCTATCTATAAAAGAAAAATTGATAAGTTGAACTTCACCATTAAAATATTTTGTATACCAAAAGAAACCAATAATAAAATGAAGATAATCAACATACTGGGAGAAAAATATTCACAAAACATCTATCTGATAAGGAACTCATATCCAGGGTGGTGCCTGTGGCTCAAAGGAGTAGGGTGCCACCCCCATATGCCGGAGGTGGCAGGTTCAAACCCAGCCCCGGCCAAAAATCGCACAGACACACACACACAAAAAAAAAGAACTCACACCCAAGATCATATAAAGAATACTTACAACTCAGAAAACAAACAACTTAATGTATGGCAAAATGTCTGAATAAACATTTCACCAAGAAAGACATACAAAGGGCTAACAAGCACAAGAAAAGATGCTAAATTTAATTAGTCTTTAGGAAATGTAAATTAAATGAGGTACCTTTATACACCCACTAAAATGGCTATAATAAAAAGGCCAAGAACAACAAGTTTTGGAGAAGATGTGGGAAAATGGTGCCCTCTTGTATTACCAGAGGGAACATAAATGAGTACAACCACTTGGGAAAACTGTTTGGCAGTTTCTTTAAAAGTTAAACATAAATTTCCCAGACAATCCAGCAATTCTACTCCTAGGAACCTATCCAAAAAGAATGAAAATATATGTTCACACAAATGCATACATGTAAATGTTCATTATACATTACTCATAATTGCTCCAAAGTGGAAACAGTCCAAATGTCCATCAACTCATGAATACATGAACAAAAGTGGTATATCCATGTAATGGAATATTATTCAACCAATTAAAAGGAATTAAACTACTGATATTCTATTACATGGATAAACCTCAAAAACATTATATTAAGTAGAGAACTCAGATGGAAAAGATTATATATTAAATGATTCCATTTATATGAAATTTCCAGAAAAGGTAAATTTATAGGGCCAGAAAACAGATCAGTGATTGCCTATGTCTAGGGTAGGGGCAGAGAATACCCACAAACAAGCACAGGGAACTTTCCAGGTGATGGAAAGCGTATAAATTGGATTGTGGTGATGGTTGCACAACTCTATAAATTACTTCAACCACTTAATTATGCATTTACAATGAGGATTGTTATGGTATGCAAATGGGACCTCAACAAAGCTGTTTTCAAAAACAAAAAAAAAAAGACAACGTGCGAAAAAATTCTTTTTAAACCAAAAAATACAGCAGTTGCTATTATGATGGTTGCTGATGTTTAATGCTATGGTGGCAGGTCTTTCCCAATGTGAACCCTCCCACAATGAACTTGACTACAGTTTTTTCAAATGAATTTATATATGGCACTTAGAACAGTGCCTAGGTCTTAGTAAGCCATATGCAAGTATTGGCTATTATCACTATTAGTACAAGCATCCCCAATGTCATTATTATTATTAATAAGACATGCATGCCCTGAAGGGCCCAGGAACCCATCACAAATTCCTTCCCCAGAGTCCCTCAGGAAGCTAGAACTGTTCCTGTCAGGAGTCCCACTGAGAAGTGGCCACAACTCTGCCCTCCCTTTGAGCCTCTTTCCGCAGTCACAAAAAAAGAATCTTTTTTGTATTTGTTTCTTTGTTCTTGGAACTGTCAAGATCCCCAGGAAAGGCCATCCGTGGTACGGTGTACATGAAAGGGATTCATGAGTGAAAAGCTTTTGCGTCCTGGTCCATCAACTCTTGAAGTTTCCCCTCTGTCCACACCACCAACTCTACTCACAGAGCTCTCCAAAAGAACCCAGAGGGACAGGGCAGTACCATGCTGGGAGCCTGCCTCCCTGCACGCCCCTGGAGCCCCTGTGAGCAGGCCCAGGCCCCTGGCAGGCAGGAGGACAGCAACCCAGCCACTTCTGCCAGGTCTAGACTCAGTCTTGCAGCGTTAAGGTATCCAGGGATGTCAGGTTCCATCTGGGGTGCCACTTGTCGGGACTGGCCAGGTCTCTGGCCCCGGCTGATCTATTGTCCGGAAGGGACCGCTGATGCTACCTTGCTCAGGAACAATTACCCTTTGGTGCCTGAGGGCTATTCACTTTAGCAGAAGGGAGAGAGAGACAAACAATCTTCCAGGGAGAAAAGCAATCTTACTAAGAAAGTAGCCTCTTCTTGGAGAGGCGACGGCCAGACACCCAGCGGGCAGGAGAAGCAAAAGAGTCAGAGTGAGCACAGGCTCCCGGACTGCTTTCTCCTGCAGCTTCTTAGAGACAAAATCCCGGTGCGGAGACTGCCAATCACTGATGTTCTCTTCTCCCGAGCTGTCCTGTTAGGAGAGCCGAAACCCTTCCCCGTGCCCTCATCACCAAGGTGTTATATTACCGAGATGTTACCCGTGTTTCTTATGATTACAGAGCATTCTGAGCTTAGCTCTCGCTTCTCCTTGCCACAAGCAATAAGATCTTCTACACAGGGAGCTACAAGGAGCCAGGACATCACCAGGACCTCCAAGCTACAGTCCCTCTTTTTCCTCACTGGGCTAACTCAGTGTGTCTGGGATTCTGTCTCAGTTTCTTTGCATGGCACTGCTGTTCTCTCCAGGAGAGCCCAAGGTTGAAGCTGGGTTACTCAGACCACCTGCTACTTCCTATCTTTCAAAACCTTACCCCCATTTCCTGTACAAGGGTCTGGGTGGGAACAGCCATGCACAAGTACCCTCACTGGTGGCCTCTCAAACCACCCTCGAGGGCAGCGGTGTCCAACAGAAGTTTCTGCATCAAAGAAAATCTTCCACATCTACACTCTGTGATACAGTAGCCATTGGTCACATTTGGCTATTGAGCTCCTGAAATATGGCTAGTGTGACAAAGAAACTCAATTTTTACTTTTAATTAATTAAATATAAATGGCCACTTGTGGCTAGTTTCTACCATGACAGCACAACTCTAGAAACTGTACACTGCTTCTCAATCCCTTCAGAAACTGCTGGCAAGAAGGTCAGGTGCTTCCTAATGCCAGGCCACTCACCCTGCCCCATTTCCCATAGTCCCCAGGGTCCTGCTTCCTCCCATCCCTGCTGGACCAGCAACCCTGACAATACAAACAGTCCCCCTGGGCAACAGGTGTACCCACAGAGGGCTGAGCACTACTCCTGTGGTCTTTCAGCAACAGGATCTCAGGGGGAGCAACATAATATAGGCAGGGCAGATGGAGAAAGACCACAGAAATGAGTTGGGCCTGGATGAAACACACAGAGGGAGGGATGAGGCTTCTGTCTTCTCTTTTTAAATCTGAATAAATAATTCAGTTGAAAATTGTTCATAATCTCCCCCCACTACATTAAAGACTCAGGACCCAACTGAGTAAGGGGATTCTTAAAAAATTCTTTGCAGGAACTGAAATGCCAAGCAATGAGGAGTATTGGATGAGATAAGACTAAACCAGCAATAATGGACAGCTAAGCAAGTCATTATCACTTCATGGAAATTCTAAAAAAGAAGTAGCACATTTGGGCATAGGCAGAAGAATCAGCACAAGGAATATCTTTTGTGTTAGGACTAGTATGTCCTTTTAAAAAGCTGGTGTTGGTCAATTATCTCACAGCATAACCACCTTGGATTGAAAAAAATCAATATGTACCAAGGCAATTATTTTCTGCACCTCTTGGTACTGAATTGGCAATGAGTTTTCAAGACTTTTAACTTAACTTTTAACTTAAAACACTAGCAGTAGAGGAGGAGCCAAGATGGCAGCCGAGTAACAGCTTCCTTGCAACTGGGCACAGCGAGACTGGGGAGAGAAGACTTCAGGCCTCTCTGGCTGGCGGGATCTGCCCAAAAACATCCCTTTGGGGACACAGGGAGACAGCGTGAGACTTCTGGAGCCCCTGAGGAAGGCAAAAGCAATGGAGATCTGGTAAGTGGTTGTGTGTGTTCATCTGGTCTAATCCTGCCGGCAGCTGTGGCTACAGCAGCAGTGAGACTGCAAACTGGAAAGGCCTTACCTGTGAGCTGTTCGGGTTTCTTTTGGACTTGGCACTCAGTTGAACTGCCTTGGGAGAACTGGGGCAAGAGTGCGGAGGTCCTTGAGTGTTGTCTGGGGCTCCAGACTGAGCTTATCATTAAAAAAGTCATACATCATGATCAAGTAGGTTTCATCCCAGGGATGCAAGGCCGGTTTAACATACGCAAGTCCATAAACGTTATCCACCATATTAACAGAAATAAAAGCAAAGATCATATGATCCTCTCAATAGATGCAGAAAAAGCATTCGATAAAATCCAGCATCCTTTTCTAATTAGAACACTGGAGAGTATAGGCATATGTGGCACATTTCTGAAACTGATCGAAGCTATCTATGACAAACCCACCGCTAATATTTTACTGAATGGAATAAAACTGAAAACTTTTCCTCTTAGAACTGGAACCAGACGAGGTTGTCCTCTGTCACCATCACTATTTAACATAGTGCTGGAAGTTCTAGCCAATACAATTAGGCAAGACAAGGAAATAAAGGGTATCCAAATGGGAGCAGAGGAGGTCAAACTCTCCCTCTTTGCTGATGACATGATCCTATACTTAGAGAACCCCAAAGACTCGACCACAAGACTCCTGGAAGTCATCAGAAAATACAGTAATGTCTCAGGATATAAAATCAATATCCAGTAGTGTATGGATATTGATTTTATACACTACTGGGATCTGATGAAGCTAAAAAGCTTCTGCACCGCCAAGAACACAGTAAGAATCGCTAGCAGACAGCCCTCAGAATGGGAAAGAATATTTGCAAGTTTTACCTCTGACAAGGGCTTAATAACCAGAATACACAGAGAACTCCATCGTATTTGCAAGAAAGGAACAAGAGATCCCATCTCAGGATGGGCAAAAGATCTAAAAAGAAACTTCTCTAAAGAAGACAGGCGCACGGCCTTCAGACACATGAAGAAATGCTCATTATCC